>VSMD01017957.1:0-85653 GCA_008750895.1 Mirza zaza
TGTTGGTTTTTTTTTTTTTTTTTCATTGACAGCAGGGATAGAAAGTTGATTTTGAAAATAAAGTTTGAGTAAAAACATGAATGATTGAAATAAAAATATGAAAAGTAAACCGTTGTCTAGGATGCCGCAGTAATCACGGTGGCCGCATGGGGGTGACGGAGACAGGGGCGTCTCAACCGGGTGGCGGCAAAGAGCTTTGTTTCTTGAGGTGTTGGGGGCCAGTGGCAAAATCTCTGTTGGTTTCACTGTGCCTTTAACACCTTTTTTAAAGCTTGCTGATGGCCCTTTAATAATGAACAGTGGGCTGGGCACGGTGGCTCACGCCTGTAATCCTAGCACTCTGGGAGGCCGAGGCGGGCGGATTGCTTGAGGTCAGGAGTTCAAAACCAGCCTGAGCAAGAGTGAGACCCCGTTTCTACTATAAATAGAAAGAAATTAATTGGCCAACTAATATATATAGAAAAAATTAGCCGGGCATGGTGGCACATGCCTGTAGACCCAGCTACTCCGGAGGCTGAGGCAGGAGGATCGCTTGAGCCCAGGAGTTTGAGGTAGCTGTGAGCTAGGCTGACGCCACGGCACTCACTCTAGCCTGGCCAACAAAGAGAGATTCTGTCTCAAAAAAGGAAAAAAAAAATAATGAACAGTGACCCAGTGACAGCGGTTTGCAAAAGCCACCTGGACCTGCCCACCCGGCTGTCCTTTCTCTGGTCCCTCTGGTTCCCATCACTGTCCCCCTCACTCGAAACGCTCCAGCCACCCTGGCTCTGCCTTGTGCCTCAAAAATGCAGGGTCACTTCCGCCTCTGGGCCTTTGCACTGCCCTGGCCACGTGGCCGGTTCTGTCCACCTTCTCGGTGAGGGCCCTGCATCCAAATGTCGCAGTCCTGATCCTTTTACCCACCTCTGCCCCCATGCCAGCGCTCGTCACTCCTTACGCTCTATTCCATCCTCTATTGCATTTTTAGAATGTAAGTCCCTCTCCCTTCCCCAAGGAAGGTGAAGTCCATGCAGAGTGAGGACACACACACACACACACACACACACACACACACACACACACAGCCCAGACACGCGCTCTCTCTGCTCCCAAGGGTGGTTCTGCTCAGCCCTGTACTCATCGTCGCGAATCCTAAGGACCAATAAAGGCAAGTCACTAGGGTCTTCACTCCATGAGCTCTTTGGCCTTAGCTGGTTTAAAAATTACCAAGGTATGCTCCTTGCCACATCTGCTGCGAGAATGAAGACAATTCTCAGCAATCAGACTGTCGACATTCCAGAAAATGTTGACATCACTCTTAAGGGACACACAGTTGTCACGAAGGGTCCCAGAAGAACCCTGGGGAGGGACTTCAATCACATCAATGTGGAACTTAGTCTCCTTGGAAAGAAAAAGAACAGGCTCGGGGTTGACATACGGTGGGGAGATAGGAACTGGCTACCGTTCGCACTATTTGTAGTCGTGTGCAGAACATGATCAAGGGTGTTACACGGGGCTTCCGTTACAAGCTGAGGTGTGTGCATGCTCACTTCCCCATCAATGTCATTATCCAGGAGAATGGGTCTCTTCTTGAAACACAAAATTTCTTAGGTGAAAAATACATCCGCAGGGTTCGGATGAGGCCAGGTGTTGTTCAGTTGTTCAGTATCTCAAGCACAGAAAGATGAGTTGATCCTCGAAGGAAATGACATTGAGCTTGTTTCAAATTCAGCTGCTTTGATTCAGGAGGCCACAACAGTTAAAAACAAGGAAATCAGAAAAGTTCTGGATGGTGTCTATGTCTCTGAAAAAGGAACAGTTCAGCAGGCTGATGAATAAGATCTAAGAGTTGTCCGGCCACATGAAGACACCTCATGATTACTAAGATGTATTTGTAATTTTGATCATGCAATAAAAGAGCTGTTGGTTTGGGGAAAAAAAATAAAAATTGCCAAGGCATTTGGGATGGTTCTTATAAAAATCTGAATAACTCCTGGGAGGAAAAAAAAATATGACATCAAAATGCTTCCATTCATCCCTGATTTCCCGCCCTAGGGGAACTGCTATTAACCACTCTATGAGTGGGTCCTTCTTTCATTTTCCTATGCACACACAAAGATACATATATGCAGCGTGTGGATGATATATATGTAATGGCTTTGCATCCTACCTGTTGTTTTACAACTTGCCTTCTTGAAAAAAATCAACAATGCCTTTTGGCTGTTTCTTCTAATTCCTTTCACATCAGCCCTGCCTTATCCTTTCTGTTAATATATTAGGATGATCTCCCTTGGGACAGTGTTCTCCTCCCTCAGCCTCAGTGTTTTTGTCTGTATAATGGGGACAATGACAGAACCTGCCTCGAAGGATTTGCTATGTCCTTTGCCGTGGATAGAGCCTCTCCGTTGTGTGGCTGTGTCGTGTTTGTTAGCCGGTCCCCTGGGGGTGGACTGCTGGGCAGTCTCCAGGGTTTGCTAAAATAAGTCCACAATCCTTAGCCAACTCTCCTGGGGTCACTTGTGTTTTGGGATTCGGTGTTTTTGAATTATAGACAGGTTTTAGGGTACGAGTATCATATCCTTGCGACAAAACCAGAGGTGGGGGCTTGGGGGCAGCATGCTACAATCAAGTACACTGATACATTCTTCAGTGAAACATCTAAATATTCCCACTCGGTGGGATAAATAAATACTATAAATAGCCCCACGTCTGGGCTCGGGGAGGGTTTTGCTGCCAGAGCGAGTTTGGCTCCAAACTTACAATGGAAACATACTCAGTTTTCAGAACGTCCTGGATTTTTAAATGACAGGTAAGTATGTGACTATGTACTTGAGCAAATATTTTTGTAAGATACGTTTCCAGAAAAGATGCTGTTAGATTGAGGAGCCTTGACCATTTGCAAAACTTTTGGTCCTTGTTTATACATCTCCGTCCCCAGTCGTGCTTGGAGTTGCATTAGCTCTAGGCTGGGGAGGCTGTGGGAGACGGGGTCCTTGCATTCCTTCGTCCTGGGCTCGGGGAGGTCTCTGGTGGCAGGTGGTCTCACACCCTGGAGTCCTTGGAGAGAGAGCCGAGCCGAGGGGAGGCAGCTCCCACCAGCTGGGCCCTGGGAGCAGGAGGCGATGGGCTCAGAGGCCCCGGAGCTTAAGGACACGAATCCGTGCCCCAGGCCTGCAGAGAGGCAGATAAAACCTCCGGTCGAGGGAGCTGGCCCGGGAGGCCGGCCGGAACCTGCTCGCTGGAGGCAGCTGGTGCGGTAATTGCAACAGCGCCCACAGCCCCGAGCTCCGGGACGGGGCCTGGGCCGTGTTTCCCTCCACGTCCCGCCATCTGTCCTTGACAGAGGGAAGGTGCTGGAGAGCAGCTGTCCCATGGGCAGTAGGGGGGCGGTGGGAGGCGAGATTCCTGGTGAGACTGGCAGGGGCTGGGCACCACCCGGGTTCAGGGGCACAGTGCAGGGATGCGAAAGAGGCTGACGATGGTGCACGATCTTCTCCCCAAGGTGGGTTTGGTGTCGGCACTTAGTGGGAACTTTATATGGCATTAGACGGAGAAGAACAGACAGAGGAAGGATGGTGTCGGCAAGTGCGAGCCAGAATGGTCTTTGATGGTCACCCTACATCCCATTCTACAGGAAGAGAAGTGGAGGCCCGGAGTGGTGAAGGGGCTTGCCCGTGGCCACCCACCTGGAAGGCTCTCTCGGCCTCCCCGGCCTCTTCCCCCAGGAGAACCCCGGGTGCAGGCGCTGGGGGAGGGCCACCGCTCTGTCCCGCCTCTGCCCGATTCGGCTTGGGTGGCAAGTCCCCCCACCTCTTTGGCCTTGGGGTCCTCATCTGTCAACTGTGTGTCCTGCTCCTGGCCCGCTACTGCTGCTGCTTGGGGAGGGGGTTAAGAATCAAAGCTGATCCTGTCTTGCTCCTGCTTAAAACCCTTCAGTGGCTCCCTACTGCCCCCAGAATGAAGACAGGACTGCGTGGTGTGGCCCTGCACTCCCTGTCCCCTCTTGTCCTTGCCCCTCCGCTCTCCTGCCTGCAGGCAGCTCTTTCCCCATTCAGCCTCCACCCCTCTGCCGGGCCTTTGCATGTCCCTCTGCCTCCAGGTCTGGGACCCGGATGGTGGCACTGGAGCACCCGCTTCAAATCCCACCTCTGCCACTGCCCAGCGGGGCAGCCTGGGGAGAGTTGCCTCCCCTCTCCGGGCGTCAGTTTCCCTATCTGCAAAATGGGACCGGCACTAACGAAACCCGCCTCGTGGGGTTGTTGTGACAATGAAATGAATTGACACACGTGCGGGCTGAGAGCGCGGTCAGCATCAGCTCCTGGTACTCCTTCTCATAGCTCCGGTGCCTCTTCTTTGCTGCTCTACCACGATTGTCACATGGTCACCTCTCGTGTGTGATCATCCGGCTGATATCTGCCTCCCGCCAGGCTGCGATCTCCAAGAGGGTGGGGCCAAGTCCTCCCCATTCGCAGCTGGGCCCCAGCATGGGTCCTGGCACACAGCAAATGTGAGCCTGGAAATACCCAGTGGGTCTTGGTAAATGAGGCAACTTCACCACTGTGTCCATGGAAATCGGATTTCTCCAGCTTACACGTGTCCAAAAAGCCCCAGCCACACTCCCTGCCCCTTGCAAGACAGACAATTATCCCTCCAGAGACCGCTCTAACTTGAGCCTGGGTCCCTGGGCACGCGGCTGTGGCCTCGGTCTGCTGGGGCCAGTCCATTTAGCACGATCGCCGCTTGTCTAATTAGATCCAGCAAGATGAAAACAGAGCCGCGGCTCGGCCCTCGCGCTCCCAATTAACTCAGGAGCACCTCCAGGTGCCACCGCTGGCTCTGGGTCCCCTTCATCTGGGTCAGCTGCCTTGGGGACCTGAGGAAAAGCAGTTATATTCCTGGCCACATGGCTGGAAGGAGTTGTGTGACCGGGGCCAGCCTGTCCCCCACTCGGGGGAAGGGTGGGTCATGGGGATATGAGAAAACGGACATAGGCCGAAGTCCCCAATACCAGCCTCCCCATTGCCTGTGCTTTAGTTTATAAAAACAGGTACAGCCGTAAACTTCATTAACCTCCCCTCCTCCCCACTGGCTGTTGAAGGAGAGATTCCCCATCCACCTTCTCGAACTCTGCAAGTTCTCTGCTACTCTCAGCTTATCACGTCTCCTCATCATCCTCTTTCCACTGTCACCCCCAGAAAGCCATGCTCCAGCCTGCAGCCAGGTGAGCCTCCCAGGGAGCAAATCTGTCCCTCCTCTGCTGATAGCCTTCTGCAGCCCCCTATTGCCCTGGATAAATCCCAAACTTCTGATTAAGGTCTACAAGGGGTTAGGTGCGGTGGCTCATGCCTGTAATCCTAGCACTCTGGGAGGCCAAGGCGGGAGGATCGTTTGAGCTCAGGAGTTTGAGACCAGCCCGAGTGAGAGCGAGACCCCATCTCTACTAAGAAAATAGAAAGAAATTAGCTGGACAACTAAAAAAATAAAAATAAAAAATATATATATAATTATCTGGGCATGGTGGTACATGCCCGCCTGTAGTCCCAGCTACTCAAGAGGCTGAGGCAGGAGGATCGCTTGAGCCCAGGAGTTTGAGGTTGCTGTGAGCTAGGCAGACCCCATGGCAATCTAGCCCGGGCAACAGAGTGAGACTCTGTCTCAAAAAAACAAATAAACAAACAAACGAAAAACAAAAAAGGAAAAGGTCTACAGGGCGCTTTGTGATCCGGCCCCTCCTGACCTCTCCCAGCTTCGTCCTGCCCCCTCACCTCTGCCCCAGCTCCTTACGCTATTTACGATTCAGGCGGAAGGAGTGTCGTCCCCTTTCTTGACTTAAGTTTTGTACACTGCCGCCTCCAGACCTTTGCATGTGCTTTCTGTTTTGCCAGGCACACTGTCCCCCTCTTTGCCTGCTTAAAGCAATAGTTCATGCGATGCTCTGTCTCTTCTCCCAGACTTTTCATTCTGTGAGGACAAGTGTGGAGCGTCCTGGTTAGGAACAGCCAGGCTTAGGGGAAGGCGGGAAATTCAGAGCTTCCGCTGTGCACACGCAGCTAGGAGGCCACGGCGCCCCTCCCCGGTCCAGGTGGCAGGGGTGGACAGCCCTTTGCAGGATGCCAGCACATTCCAGCTCAGGGACCTTCTCCATTTACAACCACCCTGTCCCATCTCGCTGTTCCCGTCTGCGCCCTGTGTCTCGCGTGGCTACCGGGGCAGGCTCCTACGAGCATTTCCAAAACACCCACCGCTGGCATCTGCCGTCTGTGTACCGCGGGGTTGAGTGGGGTGGGGGGCCAGAAACTCCAGCTGCTCGCACGTTTCTGGTCCCAACAACTCTCAGCGGCTGCTGCCTGCCAATGGGGTGACATCTAGACTTCGAAGACCCTGCGGGGTGCTCTGTCCCCAAGCCCCGAACCTACCCCCACTTTCACTCTTCCTTGCCCTACCCTCCAGCCCGATCAATCCATCCTGTTTGCATTCCCCTCCGGCTTCCCACTCCCAAGTTTTTCCTTGTGCTGATCCATCCTTTTGCCTAGATGACTTTGCTCTCTCATTTCACCGTGGGAAACCCCTTTCCACTCTTCAGGGCCCTGCCCAAGAAGCCCGCCTTGATTTCCCCAGCTAGATGTGATCTTCTCCCCAAAGAGCACTTGCTCTGGTCTCTTTCAGGACATGCCTCCCCCGTCTTCTAGGTGAGCTCCATGTGCCCTGGCCCCTGCCACGCAGGGGTCCCTGCCCCCAGAGGGCATGTCCGGGGAGCTGGCAGAAAGTGGGCATCGTAGAAATGGACGTTTGCCTCATTCATTCCTTCATTGATCAGTGAAAGGGCAGAAAGAGTTTGAGTGTCAAGCTCATGAAAATGACCAGTACTGCAATGATGGTGGTGGTGGTCGTGATGGAGGAGGAGGATTGGGGTGTTCAATCCAGTTCTTGGAGTCTTAGCATACATTTCCATGCCCAGCCACCTCCAAGCAGGTAACCAGTGTCCTTAAGTTCCCTGGGGGTTTCACGTCATGTCCTCTTTGCTAGCAGCTATGATTCCATCATCTGCTCCTCTTCCTCCCTCCCAGCCTGGTGCTTTCATGAGAGGCCAGCACCATCCATCAGCCAGGCCAGGCCTCGTGCAGGGTGACGGTGGCCCTGGGGCCCAGACAGCCCTAGCAAGCGCTGCAGAGCGGGCTCAGCGACCATGGCAGATCAGGGAGGCAGGTGAGCCCAGGGGTCTCAGGCCCTGCGCCCTGCAGGGACCTCAGCTGTGCACCTCGTCACGTGGGCCACTTACAGCAGTTGCTCAGTGTGGTCTTGTCCGGGGGAGTGGGGAGGGGCTCTTTCTTTTCTCAGAGGCTGGATCTACCTCCCTGAAGCTCCTCCAGGTTCACGCCGGCTCTGGGCTCACACAGAACACGGCTGTTCCCCAGTCCCCAGCAATCTAAACGCTGTGAAACAACAGCAGCAACTGAAATGTCCACTTAGCTTGCGTTTCCCCCAGAAGTAGAGCTGGAGACAGGGATGTGAGTGCAGTAAGTTTATTCGGGAGATGAAGGACACACCAGAAGGGAAACAGGGAAGTGAGACAAGTGAGACAGGGAAGGAAAGGGGAGAATAAAGGATGTATTATTAAACCAGTGATCAGTGTGGGTAGCTGGAGGTTAAGCCACTCTGGGACACTATGCGGAAAACATGCCTCCGTGTTTCCCACCGAGGAGTTGGGGAGCTGGGTATTTGGTCATTGAGGGATGCTGCCAGGGGACATTGACACCCAGCATTTCAGGCCAACCTTGGATCTGAGAAAGCCCCCAGGTGCTGACAACAGCGAGGTGGGCCAATGCGCCCTAAAATGATGAGGGCAAAGGCACATGGGTGTGCACCAGGGGGTGTGCATCAGAGGGTGTGCACCAGAGGGTCTGCCCCAGAGGGTGTGCCCCAGAGGGTCTGCCCCAGAGGGTGTGCACCAGAGGGTGTGCACCAGAGGGTCTGCCCCAGAGGGTGTGCACCAGGGGGTCTGCATCAGAGGGTCTGCCCCAGAGGGTGTGCACCAGGGGGTGTGCACCAGAGGGTCTGCCCCAGAGGGTGTGCATCAGAGGGTCTGCCCCAGAGGGTGTGCACCAGGGGGTGTGCACCAGAGGGTGTGCACCAGAGGCTCTTCCCCAGAGGGTGTGCCCCAGGGGGTGTGCACCAGAGGGTGTGCATCAGAGGGTCTGCCCCAGAGGGTGTGCACCAGGGTGTGTGCACCAGAGGGTGTGCACCAGAGGGTCTGCCCCAGAGGGTGTGCACCAGAGGGTGTGCATCAGAGGGTCTGCCCCAGAGGGTGTGCACCAGGGGGTGTGCACCAGAGGGTGTGCACCAGAGGGTGTGCACCAGAGGGTCTGCACCAGAGGGTGTGCACAAGAAGGTGTGCACCAGAGGGTCTGAACCAGAGGGTCTGCACCAGGGTGTGTGCACCAGAGGGTCTGCCCCAGAGGGTGTGCACAAGAGGGTGTGCACCAGAGGGTCTGCCCCAGAGGGTGTGCACCAGAGGGTCTGCCCCAGAGGGTGTGCACCAGAGGGTCTGCACCAGGGGGTGTGTACCAGAGGGTGTGCACCAGAGGGTCTGTACCAAAGGGTCTGCACCAGAGGGTCTGCCCCAGAGAGTGTGCACCAGAGGGTCTGCACCAGACAGAAGGTGTGCAGTGTCTGTGCCAACTCATGGGTGACTCGTGGATTGTTCAGTTAAGTTCTAGCATGATCCCGGAGAAGGTTCATTTTATGCGTCAACTCGGCTGGACCCAAGGATGCCCAGACATCAGGTTAAGCCTGTGAGGGTGTTTCTGGAAATGATCAGCATTTGAATATGTAGATTGAGCCAAGCACATGGCCCTCTCCAAGGTGGATGGGCACTGAATAAAACAAAAGGGTGGAGGGAGGTTGAATTTGCCCTGCCTGACTGCTCAAGCTGGGGCATTGGCCTCCTCCAGCCCTCAGACTGGGACTTACAGCGTCGGTGCTCCTGGTTCTCAGGCCCATGGACTCAAACCAAACTATGCCACCAGACTTCCTGGGTCTCCAGCTTGCACATGGCAAATTATGAGACTCCTCCGCCTCCATAATCACGTGAGTCAGTTTCTCATAACAAATCTCTCTCTCTTTCTCCTGTTGGCTCTGCTTCTTGGGAGAACCCTAATCCATTCCCTATTTTAAAGATGAGGAACTGAGGCTCAAAGAGGTAACATGACCTGCCCAAGCCCACATGTCTTGTGAGTGCAATTACCTCCCTTCTCCAAGACTCTCGTGTGAATTGATCTCATCCCAGGGGATGCTAGTGATTGTGACAGAGGAGCTGGGGGGCTGTGGGTAGGAGGTAGGGGTGGGGTGGGGCCATTGCTGGGAGATTTCAAAGTCATCCTCCTACCCCCCAGAGCATGTCCACTTCTCAGTGGGGACGTGACAGTCACGAGGGAGTTTCACTGCACCCAAGCAATGATCCTGCCTCTAAATAATTCACACCTGCAGACGGTCCTCATTTAGCACCATCTCTCAGCCAGTTATTTCCAAATAAGCAAAAACCTGAGGCATAAATTATCCCTGCAGGGTTAACAGGTCTGACAGAGCACACCTGCCACTGCCAGCCGAGCGTCACCTGATCAGGGGACTGCAACCTGTGGCCTGCATTTCCAGATATGCCAAACCCTACATCCTGCCAAGGGGAGAGAAGGATAGGGAATTCTGCAGAAGTTGGAGTCACGAGACCTGGGATTTAACTTGGGATCTGTTCCTTGCCTATTTTAGTCTATCCAAGCCTCTACTTCCTATCAGAAAAACAAGATAATCAGATCCCTTTCGCAGCCTAAGCATGAGGTTTCAGTAAGATTCATGAAGACTTTTCTTATAATGCCTGGGAGATAGGAGGTGCTCAGTAAATAGTTCTTTTTCTTCCTCTTTCCTTTCCTCTTTTTTTTTTTCTAGCCTTTCTTTTTCTACCTCTGTCTTTTTTCACTCCCTCCTTTTTCCATTCTGTCCTTGTCAAGAATTACTCACGCATCCCATAGCAAATGCTGCTGGTGTCCCACCCACGACCTCCCAGCACTCGTAGACCCTGAAGATCCTCACAGCATCCTAGGGCCAGCATCCGCGTCTTCCCAGGGGCATTCTGCTGTCATGGGAATGCTCAGTCTGCAAAGGGACTGGTCGGGAATGCTGGGCAGGAGTGCCCTCAAACCATTCAAGGATGGTTCCTTGGTGGAGAGATACCCCAGTCCCCTCCCCTTCCAGGTGAGGCAACTCTGAACATGCTCTACACTGTCTCCCAGAAGCTCCCCGTGGAACTGAACCCCATGAAGTGACTTGCTCATTGATGCCATATCTACTGGCTTCCATGCCTTCCCTACCCCATTTCTCCACTTCCCTACCCTAAGCATTTCTTAGGCTCACATCCCAAACAAATGCCCACACCCAAGCCTTTGTCTCAGCACCTGCTCCTGGGAGAACCTGAACTAAAGCAGATCTCAATGGGGTTGTCCATGATGGGGTCTCTGAGGATCTCAATCCAAACAATTTGAATTCCCAGATTTTTGGTCTCAAAACCCATCCTCGGGCCTCACAGATAATAAGTAAACGCTCTGGGATTTGAATCCAGCTCTGTTTGAATCCCAGGGCTACTGTGTAGGTGCTACTATTAAAATTCCCTTTCTTGGAATTTTATTTCCACTGTCCTTGTCAAGGTCTGAAACTATGTCCACTTCTTCCTTAAAATTTGCTGGGGAACAAGCTGTTGGCTTTCTGCTATAGGTATATATATATACACATATATATATATAATTTTTTTTCAGGCAGAGATGAATAAAGATGTGCGTTTAGGAGCAGCCACATGGCTAGAATTGCTTTCTAATATGGGGCTTTGGGAACCCCTCACTAGACCTCACCACCCCACAATGCTCCATGCAATAAACAGGAATGACAAACATACTCTGAGCTTCCCCTTGGGAAGGCAGGACCAGGATGGGTTCTTAAAGTGTTGAAGTCATTGACTTTTCAAGGACGCTTGGGGGAAGAGAGAAGACACGACGATTCAGGCAGGAAAACTAAATTACGTGGTCATAAATCCTCAGGAAATTGCTGCTCTCTCTGCTTCCCCCCACACCTTGCCATCTTACTAAGTCACGAGATGCTCTCAAAAGCTTAATAACACCATAGGATCTAGGGCAAGACATGTGCTTAAAGGAGGGGCAGACCCTGTTCCCTGGATGCTGTAAAATGTGCCACATCTCTTTTATCTTGACCTTGGGTTAGAAATATGGGAACTTTTCATACGCTGCAGAAAAGCTGTTAGTTTTCTGAGCAGCCTGGAAGACACTGGCCTCACTCTCAGCTGCAAGCCGGGGGCTGGTCTGCAGTCTTGAGCTGCCCACAGTGGGGGAGACCTGGGGCTTTTTCTATAGGTCTTGAGGACACAGGAGGGGAACCACCCACTAGCACTTGAAGTGTTCTCCAAGGATTTAGTTTAAAACACAAGGTGTTTGCCAAGACCCCGAATGATCAGACCTCTGTCCCTTTCTCATGCCTCCTCTGCTGTTCTCCCTTCTCTCACTCTGCTGGAGGCCACACTGACCTCCTTGCTATTCTTCAAGCATAATAAGCTCTCTGCTACCTGTTTTTTTTTTTTTTTAACTTGCTTACTGCTGCCTGTCAGAGGAGAGGAGAATAGATATTTGTCCCTGATGGACTCTTTAAGTCTAGAAGGACAGTTTCATGACTGGGGCCATGAAGGTGGCTTTAACTGTTCACTGCATAGCTCCAGGGAGAGCTATTCATTTACATCACTGGTTCTCAAATGGAGCTATTTTGTCCTGCACCCCTTGGGGACATCTGGCAATGTCTGGAGATGTTTTTGATCGTTACAACTTGAGGGCAGTGGGGTGGGGGCTATTGGATCGAGTGGGTAGAGGGTAGGGATATTTCTAAACATTCTGCAATGCACAAGACAACATCCACAACTGTCTGGCCAAAAATGTTAACAGTGCTGTGATTGAAAACCCCTGAATTAAACGATACCGTGAGTGTCACTCACAGGTACATTTACCTGCACGGATTCAGGCATTCTCGCGGTCCGGCTGCCTGGAGCTGTCCGTGGTGCTGAAGCGTTCATAGACCCACCCCCCCACTCTCCAAGCCCCAGACTTCCCTGATCCCGTTTTGATCTTTGTTTCCAATCCTACCGGAGACTGTCGTTCATAGAATCATATAACATTGAAGCTGAAGGATTCTTAGAAGTCAGCTAGTTTACTTAATCTCTTTTGTATAAAAAGGAAATTGAGGCTGGGCGAGGTGGCTCACGCCTGTAATCCTAGCACTCTGGGAGGCCGAGGTGGGAGGATTGCTCAAGGTCAGGAGTTCGAAACCAGCCTGAGCAAGAGCGAGACCCCATCTCTACTAAAAATAGAAAGAAATAAATGGGACAACTAAAAATATGTAGAAAAACTTAGCTGGGCACGGTGGCACGTGCCTGTAGTCCCAGCTACTTGGGAGGCTGAGGCAGGAGGATCGCTGGAGCCCAGGAGTCTGAGGTTGCTGTGAGTTAGGCTGATGCCACAGCCCTCTAGCTTGGACAACAGAGTGATACTCTGTCTCCAAAAAAAGAAAATGGAAATTGAGGCCTGGAGCCCTGATTTGCCCATGATTATGTCGCACCGAGAATGCATCTGCCCCCTCCCCAACCCATGTTCCCTTCTCAGCACAGCTCGGCCAGTGATGTCTTGACATCCAAGGGTTGTTAATGGAGTTGTCCCTCAATCGAGGCATCTTGTCCCTTAACCACATCAGAACTAGAGAGAGAATGCCTTTGAAGATTTGTTCCCGTGGTACTCAGGGCAGCTGGGGTGGGCAGGCCCTCTCTGGGTGCCCGGGGTGGGACGGCTCATCTGGCAGGGAGCTAATTGATTCTTTAGGTTAGCGCTGTTTTGTGTGCACAGACAGATCTGGGCATCCCTTCTGCCTGGTGTGTCACTGAGCGTTCCCTGTGACTCCCCAGCTGCAGGCTCTCACTGCTGATGTCATGGAGCTGTGCTTTGTGAAACCGTCACTTCTCTACCCATCAGAAAGGTTATACTCCAGGGGCTATTGTGTTGCTGGGGGTCTTCACTGAAAGCCTTGCTTTCATGCAACTGAAGGCAACTGTCATCTAGAACCTCTTGAGAACCTACGAAGTGTCAGGTACTTTATATATCTCCTCTGATCTGAACAACTCTGTGAGGTAGGCATTATTTGATCCATTTTAAGATGAAGAAACTGGGTCTCAGAGAGGCCAAGTAGCTTGCCCAAAGTTGCACAGCAAAGCAATGGCAGAGCTGTGATTTGAATTCCATCTTTCCTCTGGATTTGTCCTTCTCAAAGTGTGGTCCCCAGACCAGTGGCATCAGCACCACCGGGACCTTGTTGGAGATGCATGTTTGGAGAAGGATAGGGAGGGATTTGCTACAAGATACAAAATTACGGCTTTATGGGAGGAATAATTCCTAGAGTTCTATACCACTGTAGGATGACTATAGTTAACAATAATATTTTATATATACTTTGAATAGCTAGAAGGAGAATATTGGATGTTACCAGTGCAAACAAATGATAAATGTTTGAGATGATGGAAATGCTAATTACCCTGATCTGCTCCATATACATTACATATATTGAAGCATCACTATGTGCCCAATGAATATGTATAATTATTATGTGTCAGTTAAAAAATAAGATTTAAAAAATGCACGTTTTCACGACCCCCTCCAATCTCACTGCATTAGAAGCCCCGAGGGTGGGAACCATGAAACAATTTATGCTTTATGAAGCCCTTTGGGTGACTCTGATGCTTGTTCGAGTTTGAAAGCCACTGTTCTCGAGCTTCCTTCCTTTTGCTCCTTGCCAGAACTTTCTCCTAGGGAGCCAGGGGCCAGTAAGGAGGAATTATCTGGTATTTCCTGGGGCATGAGAGGTCATCCATGTTGGACTCTTCCTTCTCAGGAGCAAGTCATTGGGAGACTTAGGGTTTTGTGTTATCAGGGTACCCCCTCTACCTCATCCTGCGCAGGGACACTTATAGCCACTGAGCTGCCTTGGTTTCCCCAATGTGACTGGCTTCCGAGAGCAAAAGAAACCATTGACCCAGAACCCTGGTGGCTTGGAACGTCCTTGTTTGACTTGCCCATCATTGGGCCTGGTGCACCCAATGTTCAATAAATAGCTGGCGAATGCAGGTGGAACAGATCAGTCTCAGGGGACCAGGGAGGTACAGCCACAGGGCTATTTGTCTCCTGTCCCTACCATCAAGGGCAGACCCAGATGGCGTCTCGCTCAGACACCCTGAAAGTGCTCTGGCCTCACCCGAGCCATTGCTCAGCTGCGTGACACACCTCCAGGACTGCAGCGAGCATCGCTCGTGCCCTGGTGCTGTTGCATAAATCAAGGAACCTCCCATCTTCTCTCCTCCTCCAAGAAAGCCCAGAGGGTTTGTAGCGGCAGCGCATCCTTTCCTGATAGTCACAGATCTCTCCTGGGTTGGGGAGAAGGTGGCCGGGCAGATCTTCCCATTTGTGGGGCCAGCTGTTTATCTCCCAAGCTCCTTTGCAAAAATGACACTGGCAACGGGAACTTCTGTGATTCCTGCTCATGGCATCCACTACTTCGTGGGTGTGCCCCAAGAAGATTACCTCGTGGAATCCCTAGCACCACCCTGCAAGGTTGAGCTTAGGATCCTCATTTTACAGATGAGGAAACTGAGGCTCAGAGAAGCCGGCCTGTCCATAGTCCTGCAGCCAAGGAAGAGGCAGGGCTGGGGAGCGAACCCTGATCTCTGGCTCCCTCTCACCGTCGTCCGTGCTTGACGCCCCAGGTCTGTGCTTGTAGCTGGTTGTTTCGTCCTATTTCATGCGCAAGGACGCCGAGCTGAAGGGCCACTCTGCTTACACAGCTGGCGAGGGGCAGAGGCAGGATTTGAATCCAGGTTATTCTTTCAGAATGAAAGCCTGTGTTTTGGTGTCTGTTTGGTCTATCAGACTTGGGGCTTGGTCTCAGCGACTCCATACAGGGAGCCTCGGTGAGTCTGAGGACAGAGCAGTGTCTTCAGTGTGAATATGTGTGGCCTTGGGCAAGCCATTTTACCTCTCTCTCTGCCTCAGTTTCCCCAACTACAGTTACACAATGCCCATCAACTTCACGTGTTTGTTGTTATCCTCAAATAACATAATGACCCTGAAAGATACTTTAATAATAATAACGGCATTGGCTATGCTTTATTGAGCACCTACTGTGTACCAGGAATGATGTCTGTAGATTTGTAAGTTATGACTCCTTAGTTCTTACTTATGGGATAGGTGCTTCGACTCATTCGGGGGAGCTCTGGGCCTCAGGTGCTTCCTCTGTGCAATAGAGAGGATTTCATAACTGCCACATAGAATCCTTGCAGTGTTAAGTGAGTTAACGCATGTAAGTGACACTAATGGGACCTGCACAAAGTAAGCACTATGTAAGTGTCATAGCATATCCTGTAGTCAGGGAAACTGATGCTCAGAGAAGTGTAACTTACTCAAGACCACATAGCCAAGAAGTAGCTGATCTGGGTATTAAACCCGTGTCTTGTGAGCAGGGAAATTACCTGCTCTTTCTCCTCCCTGTTCAGAGGACCGACCGGTTTGGGTGCCCTCCCTCCCTCACCCTGCCCCAGACCCCAGGGCGGGATACCCCAGCCTCTGTAAACTTGGCCTGTCCCCTCTTGGCCCGTGGATGTGCCACACCCACTCTCTGAGCCTCAGGGATCATGGAAATAAACTGCGGAGTCTGAGAAATAAATAAAAAATTAGTTTCATGTTCCTGGCGTCCGGAGGGTGCAGTGGGTGTTGAGTTATTCAGGCTGTTTGAGTGCGAGCTGTTAGTTTTCTGCCGCTCTCACCTTGACAGCCGCCCTGGCAGTTTGATGGATGAGCCCGTAAAACACTTGGAGGCCAGAGAGAAAGTTCTTAATCATAATTCCCTGGCAGGAGTGAGTGTTTTTCCTACACTGGCAGCTCCAGAGGCCTGGCCTGGCCCTCACCCTTTCTCACCTTCTACCCCGATGAGCCTGGAGATTCCAACTGTGGAGTCGTCCTCTGGGACTCGGTAAGGGCTCCCAGCAGGACTTCAATTTTATTTTCATTTATTTTATTTTCTGTTTTTATTTTTAAAAATGAAGGCGTAATTTACATAAAAGTTCCCGAATTTTAAATTTGTTCCTGAATTTTAAATTTGTACCTGGATGAATTTTCATATTGTGAATATGGTGTGACTATGACTCAGATCAAGACCCAAATTCCCATCCCCCTAGAAGGTAGCCTTATAAGGTAGCCTTATGTTCTTGTCCACTCAATGCCATCTCCACCCCCAGGCAGTGCCCATCCTGGCCTCTGGCATCATAGGTTAGTTTTGTCTACTCTGGAGTTTCACATGAAGGTTGTGTCTGGCTTCTTCCGGTAGAATTTTTTTTAGATTCATCCATGTTGTTGCATGTCTCAGTAATTTGCTCATTTTTTATTGCCGAAGAGCATTCTATTATACATATATACCGCAATTCCTTCATTCATTTTCCTATCGATGGAGGCAAGAGATGTTCCCAGGCTTTGTCTGTGGTCAATAAGGCTACTGTGAACGTCTGTATCCAAGTCTGTGTGTGGACACGTATATTTATTTCCCTCAGGTAAATACCTAGGAAAGAGATGGCTGCATCTTAGGTGGAGGTGCTTGTTTAGTCTTATAAGAAACAGCGGGACATTTTCCCAAAGTGGTTGCACCATTTCACATTCCCACCAGGAAGATATGAGAGTTTCAGTTGTTCCATATCCTCACCAACACTTGGTATTATCAGTCTTTTTATTTTTCCTTTTTTCTTTTTTCCACAGGCATCAGAAGAAAGGTGTTATCAGTCTTTTTGATTTAAGCCATTCCAACAAGTATTCAGTGTTACCTCATTATGGTTTTCCGTTTGTAGGACTGATGTTATTGAGCGTCTTTTCCTGTGTTTGTTGGCCAATCTGGAGAAGAGTGAACAGCCCAGGGATGATTCTCAACCATGGGGATGGGATTTAGTAGATAAACAAGAGGAGCTTTCTCTTCCTCTAGTGGGTTGATTCTGGGGTGTGTTTCACAGTGGTTCTTAGAAGGGCCCCTGTGGGATTGAGCCCTATGCACCCACAGTAGTAACCTGTCATTAACATACCCTTTGACCAGCTGGGATCCCTTTCTATCACCTCCCCTCTCCCTCACTATGCCTCCTGGGATCACCTTCCAAATAAACTCCATGCACCCAAGTCTTTGTTTCAGGATCTGCTTTGAGGGTAACCCAACTAAGATAGGAGGTGCCCCAGAAGTTAGAAAGAGCAGGAAGCTCCTGTCCCCCCCAGGGCTGGGAGAATGCAGGGACAGGTGGCGGTCCTGTTGCCCAGGGGCTGGGTCACCTGGAAGAAACTGGAATTATAGTGGGTTTGTCAGACACAGCACCTCTTAGGTTTGAAAGCTTGTCCTCTGCAAAACTTGTGTTGAAACTTAGTTGCCATGGTAACGATATTAAGAAATGTGGTTTTAAGGGGTGATAGGCCATGATGGCTCCACCTTAATGAATGAATTAATGCCATTATCCTGGCAATGATCAGTCCCCTTCTCCCCCCCACCCACTCCACTTGCCCTTCTACCATGTTATGATGCAGCAAGAAGGTCTTTAGCAGATGCCAGCACCATGGTCTTGGACTTCTGGGCCTCCAGAATTGTGAGAAATAAATTCCTCTTTATTATAAATGACCTAGTCTGTGGTATGCTGTTATAGCAGCACAACATGGACTAAGACACTTTCCACCTTGGCTCCTGCCTTTTCTGTACCCTCAGATCTGTCTGAGCCTCCCATTGGTGGAACCCAGTCGGTCCAGGAGCCTGGGGAATTCAGCCCATGGGGTTGGGCCCCTGAGACCCAGAGCTGAGCCAGGAATGCATGAGGTGTGGATATGAGGATGAACAGGCCCAGACCTGGTGGAAAGCAAGTCAGCTGGGGGGTTCTTCCTAAGTGCCTAGATGAGCCACCCTGCTTCCCCAGTGGGTGCCCAAGACTTGACTTCCAGGCTGTCCCTGGATCTGGCCTGGAAGTCAAGTCCTGGGCACCCACTGGGGAAGGAGGGTGGCTCTCTTCTCTTCTCCCCTGGGGCTCTGTGCAGGATGCTCTGTGTCTTAGTCACTTGGACTCCTGACCACAACGCAACAGCCATCCTGTGCATACAACCGGCAAAAGCAAGAGCAGAAGCAAAAGCTCAAAGTGGCCCAGGAAGGGAAAGGGGGCTCTGGGTTATGCCCTATTTCCAGGCTCAAAAGGATGCTTAGGTACCTGTTATCTACAAGATGAAAACCCACCAGGTGGAAAATGGCAGTGGAGTGCCAAGCCAAAGGATTCCCTCTCTCCACAGCAGGAAGACCGTACTCTGAGCCAGTGCCAGGTACTCCGAAATGCCTCTGCTGGCAAGGCCCACTGTGGCAGATGGAATTTACAGACCTCAGTGCCCTGAAAGGAAACAGACACAGGAGAGAGAAATCCAGGCTGGGGCCTGCATGCTCATCCCAGCCCATCCACTAACAGGTAGGGTGGCCTTGGGCAAATCATCTCAACCCCAGCCCCTGCCTTGCCACCTGTAAAATGGGATCATGATACTCTGTACTTTGTTCATGGAGTATTGGATGGATTTATGTCCAAAGGAAGTACCTGGGGAGCCTTGTTAACAGGATGGAGGTGAAGAACCTAACTCTTGTCCCTACGCATTTATCCTCTTATTCAGAAGAGGTAACATTGTGAGGACATGGACCAGAAGGCCCACTTTGTCCTTAGCATAGTCCTGTGGTGGGAAAACTCCAAATGGCCCTGTGAGCCCCAACTCCTGGCATGCACATCTAGTGTGATCCTCATCCATTGAGTATGGGCAGGAACCGTGACTTGTTCCAACCCATGTGCAAGCAAGTCCCAGGGGTGGGGACAAGCAGTGCCTTAAACAGGGAGCAGGAAGGAGAGGGAGGTGATTAAGGGGTGACTGTGCCAGGCCTGGTGCCCATTACGCACATTCTCCTTGAGGCTGATGACGTGTCTTAGGACAATGCTGTGCCGCAGAAGCTAAGGTCCCAGGCCCCGGAGGCAGAGAGCCTGGGCTCTGATCCCAGCTCCTCCACATCCTGGTAGTGGGACCTCATGGGAACTTAAGGTCCCTACTCTTCATTTCCTGCAGGGAGCAAACAGTGGGAATGTTATGGACCTCATGGGGTTCTCATGAGAATTAGGAAAATCTCACACATGGGAAATGCTCAGACCAGGGCCTGCCACATAGTTGCGGCTTAGTAGATGACAGTTATCATTAGAGTCTGTTGACCTGCGCCGTCCAATATGGCAGCCAAAGGACACATGTGGCTGTTTCAATTTAAATTCATTAAAATTCAGCAAGATTAAGCATCGAGTTCCTTATTACACAGACCACATCTCAAGTATGCGATGGCCAGCGGTTCGGAGAGTGCAGGTGTGGAATGGCCCCGTCTTTGCTGAGGATTCTATCAGACAGGGCTGCCCCTGAAGGCCGCAGGAGGAACTGGTAATGGTGGTTACAGCTGGGGAGGTGGAGGGGAGAGGGGGACGGGAGTGAGAGAAAGACTTTCCTCTTTTGTCTATTTGGATTTTTTTTTTTTATCCTGAGCATTTATTACTTAGCAAAGCACAAAAGCAAAACACAACTTCCCAAAATCATTTTTATAGAGGAGAAACTGAGGCTCAGAGAAAGCCCAAGGCCACAGTGCTGGAAGTGGAGGGGTTAAGGGGGCAAGCTCTCTCTCCTAACCCTAGGGCTTGAGCCCGTAACTGCTAGCAGCAGAGGTGGGGGCTCAAGCAGAAAAGGAGAGTTTAAAGGCAAGTGATGTTTCAAAGAGGCCAGCTCAGGAGACTCCGTGTTTAGTCCTGACTGGGGACCACCTAGTGAAGCCTTTAGGGGAGGATTCGAGATGTGTGGAGCCACCACTATGTGGGCTGTGGTGAGGGGCTCAGGCCCTGGCGTCAAACGGCCCTGGTTCAAGACCAGGCTCCTCCACTAGATCACTTGTGACTTTGTGCCTTGGTCTTCTCGTCTGCAAAATGGGGATGATAACAGTTGCATGCTCCTAGGGCTGTTGTGAAGTGAGACAATGTACAGTCCCTGGTTCATAGTGCACTCATCATATGCACAAGTTAATGCACTCAGTTATGTGATCATGTCCATCCCCTGGCAGGTCCCCTCGGCCTTGTAAAGCATGGGCAGAAAAACACCACGATCCTACGGTCCGATACCAAAGGGTGTGGCGAAAGGCTGGAGTGGCCTCGGGGAGTATTTATGGGGCTGTTGCACAGGTGTTCTCCAGATTTCCTTGACTGTCCCAAGGTGAAGAAGCAATTTTGTTATTTGCCATTAATCTTGCAAACAGATGCATGGAGTGGCAACAGCTAGGGGTTTTCATATTAATTGATTGCGGCATCAGCACTGAGCTCAGCGCTTGTTAGGGAGCGTGGCCAGCAGCGGGCACACTGGGCTCATTTTGTGGTGTGGTCGCCACGTGGCACCTGAAGCCAGTCTGGTACCCAAAGCGAGTGAGAAGAAGCTGTGAGGTTGCAGAACAGGAAGCTGGGGGGACCAGTGGGGAGGACCTAGTGCGGGCAGGACACCTTTGTGGCCCCGGGGTTGTGAGAGAGTGTGGTGCTTGGACTTGGGAGGCAGAGGCTCAATTCCAGGCCCCCCACTCTCTACCTATCGGAATGCTCCACCTCTTGGAATTGGGGTCATCGCCCCTCTTTGAGTCTCAGGTCTCTCATCTTCGACGTGGAAATTATACCAGTGCTTAGTGCAGAAGCTTGCTGTGAGGGTTAAATAAAACTACATCATTAGCTTTAGGTCTGAGCAAATGCTGCTCAGGGGACATGACTACTGAGTCCTACAAGAACTCCTTTCTTCAAACCCTGTCCCATCTGCTGTGGGATGGCCGAAATGCTCCCGTGAATGCCCCGTCTCTAAAACACACATTGGGCTGTTGTCCATTGCAGACACGCCAGGGTGCGGAGAGGATTGAAGAGCAGGGCTGCGTGGGGGCAGGGGTGGAAGGAGAGAAAACAGGAGGCGCTAGAAGCCTGGAGGGTGAGGGAGGAGCCTTGACAGGTGCACTGGACTTCACAGTTTATGCCGGACACTCATTTTCATTGGCTTATCTGCTTACCTCCCCACTTAAGATGTTGGCAAAGAGTCTTGGTACAGAAACTTTGCTGCTTTTTCTGTCTTCACTTTTACTGAGATCCTTGAGTGAACCTCACTTCTTCCTCTTGGACTCAGGCCACTGGCTCGGTGCCTTTCCCGTCATACGGCCACCTCATGTCTCAGAGCCCTCTCCAAAGACCACAGTTAGCAACCGCTAACTCACTCATTTGTTCAACCAGCCAGTTAAGTAGCCAGCCAATGAACCAACTAACCATCTAATCAACCAGCTAGCCAACCAATCAATGGATCAACCATCCAACTAGCCAACTAACCACTCAATGAACTCACCGAATAACCAACTGACCATCTACCAACTGACCCATGCACCAACCAACTAGCTGGCTAACCAGTGAACCAAAGAACTAGCCAACAAACTACTCAACCCTTCAATGAGCAACTAATAAATCATTCCACCAATCCACAAACCAACTAATCAACAAATCAACCAAAGTTCACTGGCGTTAGGCAAATCCCCACGAGACTATGACTTGGCCCAGGTAAAGGGCCATCTGCCTCCTGTTTGGTGTTCAGCAGCCTCCTGGGAGGGACCTCATCCTCGCATTATCTCCTCGTGTAGTTCTGAGCCAGACCTTTCCTGAGTCTGGGACTGTTTGAGCATCTGACCAAGGAGTGGTTTGCAAACTGGGTTCCTTTGGGGCCCAGGGTTCTGAGGAAGGGTCCTGGGGCTGCCTTGGGAGGCAAGAGGCAGTTGGGTAGGCAGGGCCTAGGATTTTCATTCCTGCTTTCTCTCTTTCATTTCTTGTGGATATGGAGTAGGATTTTCTTTGAGGAAAGGCTTTGGTGTCTTCACATTTTGAAACCACTGTGTTGGATCACCTTCTCATCTCTACAGGTTGATGATCGTGTCCTGGTAGGTGTGGGGGAGGCTCGGGCCTTTTATTTGGGGTTTCCAGTTGGCAGGATGTAGTGGCAGCACCGAGACAGCCGTCTGTGCCCCCTAGGATGTAGGACTCCTGAGTTAGGAGGCAGAGCTGCTGGAAGGGCTGAGATGGGCTAAGACGCGCTCAGAGACCCGCATGGCAGCTCGGGGCGGGGTCTAAGTAGCCCCCAACTGCCTTCCCCCCGCCCCACATTTCCAAGCAGAACTGGCTTCCCGTGATTCAGGGCTGGCTGCCATTTCCAAACGGCTCCTGGCAGGGCACGGGATGTCCTTGGACACAGCACATGTTAGGAACTGACTCCAAACGATCTTCCGGCCACGGCCAGCTCTGTCCATCTGCCTTTTCTCAGAGTCGCCGCAGGGGCGGGAAGGGAGAGCTGGGGGACACAGTGCAGGAAGACCGTGAGCTGTGCAAATCCGCTGCAGCCCCACCCCAGAGGCCCTGGGCGCGGAGCGTGGCCTGGAACTCCCTTGTGGGCTCCAGGTCCTCAAAGCAGAAAAGCAGCCAGGGTCCCCACTGCGGGACAGAAGCCGCAGTGTCTGGGTCGTGCCGTGGCTTCGCGGTGAGACCTTGGGAAAGTTGCTTCGCATTCCTGCACCTCTGTCTCCTGTTCGTGTAAAATGGGGCCCGTCAGTGGTTGCCACTGAACAGGGCAAAGCCACCGGTAGGATGTGCCTTTGTTCGGTGGGATTCCCACTCTGCAGACAGAGAAACTGGCCGAGCAGGACGTTTTAGAAGAGTTGGGATTATAATCGAGGTTCTGAGTTGATATGTCTTTCCTTGACTCTTTAAAGGTTTTTAAGATCTTTTAAGACATTATTAAAAGATGTCAAGGACAGCTTTTCCTCTCTCGCTAGGGGATGTTGTCTTCCCAGGCAAGGTAGAGCTCTCACTGAGGAGGAGAGCTTGGGTCTGGCCCTGTGCAAACTCTCAGGGGTGACTCGGGGGACCTCTTGCTCCCTGTGCCGGGCTTCTCGTCTTCTCAGCGCTGCTCCCCCACCCCGCAGCGGTGCGTGGGTTTAGCTCGGTCCCGAGCCGCACGAAACATCCCCAGCCAGCCTGCCTGCTGATCTGCGCGGCTATCATTTATTTAGAAGCATCGCAGGAGTTTTGATTTATTGGTGATGGGTCAGCTATGTTCTTCAGGCGGCTGATGGTCATGCCATTAAATTTTCAGAGATTAAGAGCGTGATGGGGAAGATAAATTTAGTGACTCGGGGGATCCAGGGAGAGCAGATCCTGGGAGGGCCCCCCCCACCCCCCTGCACATCTTCACGCTCAGCTTGGAGAGAAGCGGGTCCCTTTCTGCTGTTTTTCGAGAAGGTTCCCACCTGAACATCCTGTAGGGAGATTTGCTCCCAAAACGACGGGCTGTCCATTTCCCGCACTTACGGGGTGTTCTAGTGCTAGAGCCACAGAAGGTTGGAGTTGAGGAGTCACAGACTGTTAGAGTGAGATGAGTTCATTCGGTCCAGCCCGCTCATTTTACTGATGAAGAAACCGAGGCTCAGAATGGAGAAATGAGGTAACCAGGGGGCATTAACTAAAGGCTGTGTCCTGGCTCTCTCTCTGGGAGCTCCTTCCTCCTAGAGGTGGTAATTAGTCACACAGTGGAGGAAAAGAACTTTCGTGAAGACCTTACATCTTCCTGAACACCTCCACTTTACAGAAAAAGAAACCGAGGTTCAGAGAGGACACTTGACCTCCTGGCTGTCAATTCCACACGGTCCACTTGGTTTTTGTGCTGCCTCCCTAGCACTTCGAGCACAACAGGTGCAATACATATAATATTTGCTGAGTGAATGAATGGATGCTTATCAGCAGATCTGGAACTAGAGCCATGTGGTTTAAAGACCATTGGGGCTCAGTGGCCAATTCCAGTGACAGCTGCGTCATTGCTGCACAGCTCTGGCCCGTTTTCTGTACTTCTCACGTGGTAATGAACAGTGGATGGGAAGCATGAGGCCCGCAGCTCAGCATCCCGGACAGTGGGAATTTTCTTGTAACAAGACAGGCTCCTAGGGACGCATCTGAAGTAGATCCAGGAGGGAGCCGTGAGCCCGAGAGCTGGAGTCGGGTGGGAAGGCAGTGAGATTTGTAAGAAGCAAGAGGCTGCAGAGTCAGGGGAGGCAAAGGAGAGGAGCTCCAGGCTCCTTCCCCTTCTCTAGTAACTTAGCACTGGCTCAACATAACCATGAGGACACTACTTGGACAAGGACCCTGCCCTAGTAGAAACCACGAGCCGGAACAAGAACATGAAATCAGTTGCAATAATCGCATCCAGTTCCGACATATTCGATCCACAGAGACCTTGCTTCAGCCTAACAGACATTTCCTGAGCAGCTACTATGTGCTGAGCTCTGTGCAGAGCACTGTGGGAATTTGGAGGAGCAAGGCTGCGTGTGGTTAAGAGTTTGGATTCTGGAGCCGGACTGCCCAGGTCTGAATCCTGGCTCTACCACTTACTGGCTGCATGACCTTGGGGAAGTCACTTACCGGGCCTCAGTTTCCTCATCTGCAAAGTGGGGATAATAGTAACACACACCCCATAGGATTGTTGCAAGGATTAAATGGACCAATACAAATAAAGCACTTGGCATAGTGTCAAGCGTTAGAATTGTCGCCGTGAAGACGTAACTGGAGTGAATGCCCCTGGCGTTAAGCAAACGGGGCTGCAGGGACAGAAATGCCCAAATGACCGTGGCTTTCAGACCTCACTTTCTCCTCATTATCTCCCCCAGTATTCCTGTGGGTGTCCAGGGACGCCTTCTTGTGTCCCAAAGTTGTCCATTTGTGTTCCCCTGCTCTGAGCTCCCTGGGGAAGTCCCCGTCTGCAGGCCATCTAAGGGGGCCCTGGTGCCAGCGTCTTCTCTGGGGACATCGGCTCTCTCCTGGGCGCTGGGCAGCACGGCTTCTGCCTGCCACCAGCCTGCACTGAGCGGGGAGGATGGTTTTCTTTGTCACTCACAGTGGCCTCAGTCAGCTGGGCCCCTGAGCAGAAATGCTTGCACTCAGAAAGTCCCCAAATTTTTCATGAAAGTGACTCCATCAGCTCTGGCCCCAGCTGTTCTGCTCAGGGGGTCTCTGCCATGAACTCCATTCTCCTGGTCCTGCCTTCTGAGTGTCACGACCTGTGATTGTGCCCAAACTCTTCCTCTCTCACACGCACATGCGCGCACGTGCGCACACACACACACGCACACACGCGCACACACACACACGCACACACACACTCCTAGCTCCCCATCTGGAACAATCCTGATGACGTCTGATCTCCTCTTCCATAGTTTTTCAAAATAATTCAGAGCCAAGAGCCACATTTTGCTTCTGTGGTTCTTATGAGAGAGACCAGCCCCCCGGAGTGAAGGGAGGGGACTGTCCCGCCCACGCTGGAGGATGCTACCCTGAGCCACAGCCCAACGTGGTCCATCTTTGAAGGGTATCAACTCTGCTGGATTCTTTGGGAGGACGGGACGGTCAAGCAAGTCACTTGTGTGGCAGGCTCAATGTCACCTTCACTGTCTCAGTCTTCCTCACCTTGTGGGAAAGAGCGCCCTTTTAGTAGAATATCACCTTCCGCTCTGGGAGGTCTGAGCACATACCCAGCACAGCGCTTGGCGAACAGTAGCTGCTCAGCTAATCTTGTTTGGCGGAATGAATCCATGGAAAGGCGGATGCAGAGTGTCTCGTGCAAGACACTCTGATGATGTGGATGGCATGATGTG
The DNA here is from genome assembly GCA_008750895.1 of Mirza zaza. Lineage (NCBI taxonomy): Eukaryota > Metazoa > Chordata > Mammalia > Primates > Cheirogaleidae > Mirza > Mirza zaza. The sequence continues at coordinate 25,885 of VSMD01017957.1, forward strand.
GATTTATATTCTCTTCCATTCTCTCATCTGAGACCTCCTAGAGAATCTGATGGGTTCAGGCTTAAAATAATTGGGAATACCTTTTAATTTTCCAGGTAATTGCTACAGTATCTATTTCAGAGGCTACCCATTGGCAGCCTGCCCTCCTTAGGTGGTGCTCAGACCCATTTTGATGGATGGCCTAGTGTTCCAAAACAATCTGAGCCCACTCCTGTGAAACACATTTTATATTTAAAGAATTCCTATTTTCAGGTATTTTTCCAAAACAGAAAGGAAGACGCGGCAAAGCCAGGTCTGCTTCTCTGCTGGGCAAGGAGGAGCTGGCACTGAGTAGCCACCACCCTACTGGGTCAGGTGGGGCGTGTGGTCTCCACCTGCTTCCAGTCTGAATTGCTCTTTCTACTCACCCCTGCCCGGTCCACCCACTCCTGCCGCCTGCCTCTGCCAGCGTTTGTGTCCCCAGTCCATTCATTCTGGCCCTGCTAAATGGGTCGGGGCCGATCGCGCTTGTCCCCTCCCCCGTTCAGCTATAAGCGATTCCTCCAAGAATGCAAAGCCCTGAGCGTCCGCTCCGAAGACCTCTCACTTCCGACTCCTTCCCCGTCCCTTGCCCTTGGAGTACTGGTTTTAAAACACACGCGATTGATTTGCCAAGAACGGGTGATTAATTAGAAGTGAAAGCTCCACTCACTGCAGGAAAGCCTCGGAGGCCCTTTTGATCTCCGATGCCTCTTGCATTTCCCTACCTTTGTTCCGGCCCCAGATGGGGGACTCATTAGGCAGCGGGCGCTGCTGGGTGCAGATGGTTTGCTATTTCTGACAGCCACGATCCAGCACCTCCTCTCCCTGGCCCTTTGCTTTTCTTCCGGGGCCCTGCCCCACGCGCTGGAGGTGTGTGGCACGGAGCTGGCTGTGGGGCCTGGGGTGGGGGGTGGGGGGTGGGGGCGGGACACAGGCCCACACCTGGCGGGCCGCGTGGATGCGTTTCCTTCTTTCCTTGCACTTTGATTTCACGTCGAGGTGATGGGGACAAGTAGCTGAGACCTGAGTGCTTTCCTTTAGAAACCTGCTACCCGGCTGCGGCTTTCTGTCCAGCAGCGTCTCGCGGGGACCCTGCTGGTTCCTAGAAATGCAGGCTCATGGGCACCGGTCTAGACCGGTGAGTCTGCCTCTGCATTTTCACCAGATCCCCAAGCAACTGGTGTGACCAGAGCACTTCTCATCTTTATCGTGGCCCCAGGGCATTCCTGGGGAGCAGGCGCACCCTTCCATGGTGACTCTTGAATGACAGGGGGATCTGATTCTCACCAGCCCCCAAACTGCTCCCAGCCCAGTGCCCGGCACAGAGCAGGTGCCCAGTGTGGTCTTGCAGACTTGAATCCTCTGTAGGGGTTAAGTTCCCAATGTGGTTCTCTGCCCCAGCTGCACATTGCACTCCCCCGGGGGCCTCACACATTCCTGACCACCAGGCCCCACCCCCAGAGATTCTAACTTGGGTGCGACCTGGGCTTGGAGCTTTTCAAGGCTCCCCTGGGAGTCTGAGGTACAGCCAGGGTGAGAATCACAGTTCTAAGGCTGGGCCTGAGATGAAACTTCTGAGTGGTCCCAACAGGGGGCTGGTGTTGGAGACGCACTCAGCATCTCTCCGTTTGTCCTCAGTGTTGGGATTAGATAGTTGTTTCCTGACTGGTGATCAAGTCCCATTGCTGCACTGTATTTAGGGGCCAAGACCTACGAAATGCAAGTCCTGGAACCCAAAGGTCACTCTCCAGGGTGAGATGCTCACCTTATTAGCAGCTCATGGGATGTGAGACTTTTTTTTTGCAGGGATGAGGTCTTGCTATGTTGCCCAGGCAGGTCTTGAACTCCTGGGCTCAAGAGATCCTCCTGCCTCAGACTCCCAAGTAGCTGGGACTACAGGTGTGCATCACCATGCCCGGCTAATTTTTTAATTTTTTGTAGAGATGGGAGGTCTCGCTATGTTGCCCAGGTTGGTCTTGAACTTCTGACCTCAAATGATCCTCCTGCCTTAGCCTCTCAAAGTGCTGGGATTACAGTTGTAAGCCACCCATGAGCGCCCATGAGCCTGCCCTTTGATGCCCATCTGCTCTCCCACTTCCCTAGGTAACTCCTATTCTTTCCTTAGATTTCAGCTCATTGGTCACCTCATCCAGGAAGCCTCCCCTGACCACTCCCAGGGAAGGATACCTGTGTTCAAAGAATGGGGCTGTTTTCAGAGCCCAGTTGGCAGTTAGGCACTCAGGCTGGCCTCGATGATGTCTGGCATCCCTCCTGGATTGGAAATTCATGGGGGGCAGCCACCAGGCCTGTGTGGCCGGCCCTTCATTGCATTCCAGTCTGTATAACAGAGACTCAGTCAAAATTGCAGTGCGTGACTGAATGAGTGAAGGAATGAATGAATGGATTGCTGAGGTTGTTGAGGGTGCCGTGGTCATGGAAGGAGTCTTCCTTCCCACAGGACTCTATGTCGATGTGGTTTATCCAATTACCACGAGGCAATCGGTCAGCCCTGCAGTGTGCAGTGAGGCGTAGCTGTGTTTCTTGGGTCTATAATTTCCTAATAATTAGACTTTCAGGCATGCATGTCTTGCAGTTTGAATATGATTCAGTTCTACCTCTGTTGCTAAAGTAACTGCATACGTAAGCCCTCAAAAATTTGCTTTAATAGTGATGGGCTACTCTGAATTTGTGCTATTTAGGTAACTTGCAATCTACCTTCAGGACACTATAATTACATGGCTGGGTTATTTTTAATTTCATGGGGCAGAATTTCTCAAGCCTCAGCCATTTCTAGGCCACCTTTTTGATTTGTTGCCCAGTGTGTATACAACTTCTATGGTGTCATGCATTTATATTTTCCCCCAAATCTACTCATTAAAAATGTCAGTAAAAATATCAGTAAATGCAGGTCGAAAGGAAAATTTATATATGACCACAGTATCTAGAAAATCAGCATTGCTTTCTTCAAATAGAAGGGTAACCATAAAATGCCACCGCAGATAAACAATTTAAAGTGAAACAATGTTATCAAATGTTAGCTAGATACTGTTGCCTCCCCAGGCTTTCAGCTTGAGGCCTGTTCTTCTCTTTGCTAAAAAGGGAGATTGACAAATGTTGAAGAAAGTGTTAAAGGCTGATTAGCACCAAATTGAGACTTTCCCTAGGTATAATTAGCATAATTGAAAAAGCATTGGAAAAAGAATAACTTTCTCCTATTGTGATTCAATATTTATTTAGTGTCTTGTCCATGTGATAGGGTATTGTTTTAGCACACAAATTCATTTGTGTGAGCTCCTAGTTTGCTCATATAAAGTTAATAGCAAGTTCTATGTTTTGGCATCAAGTGGACTGCAGTTTATTTTGTTTTTCTCTAGTTCTTTCTTACAGCCAAATCAGAAGGGTGGAGATTGGGTGGGTCTTGAAGTCTTCTGTTCTGCCTAAAAACTGTGAAGTAAGGAACCAGGGACAAATCACCGGAAGCTTTGAGTGTAACTGACCAGGGCTGGAACACTCCCTTTACCAAATGCTTGTTTGCTCCCTGATCTTGCACCAAATGCTTTCACTTTTTTAAGGCTACGTTTTCTCAGCTATAGATTGTGGTGGATAGTGTCAGCCCCACAGGGCTGGCATGAAGCTCATAAAAAAGTGTTGTATGTGAATCATTCCCCTCTCGCATGACGGGTGGTCTGTAACTGGCAGGTACAGGAGCTCCAAGAGAGCAGGACAGCATCACAGGATAGTGCCAGCGTCTGGCACCTGGCCGGCACCTTGTACAGATCCTCACACTTGAGCGAGTTCAGGGGTGTGGAGGGTGGGAATGCTGTCTGCTTGTGCTGCCTTCTTGAGAAAGTCTCCTCCAGCTAGGTAGGTTGAAGTGTCATGTGTCAAGGGAGAGATTGCCTTTGGGTGCAGTGTGGCCCCTCAGATGGCTGGGCAGTCAATATAAAGACAGCAGATATAAGACCATGGGATCATAGACCATTAGGGAAACTGAGGACTGGCGAGAGGAATGGACCTGACGAAGGTCATCCAGCCAGTTGGAAGCAAAACAGAGGCTTGGCCCCGTGTCTTCTGATGTCCCGTCCACAGCTCTGGTCCCCACGTCACGCCCGGTCCTTATTTGCCTCTTCCAGCTGTTGTCCAACAATGATGACCTGTTTGTTTTTCTTCCCAGAACTTTGCAAAGGCTCTGGCTCCGTCTCCTCTCTGGGAATAAATCCACGTCCTCCGCCAGCACCTGCAGAAAGCAGGGGATGCTGGGAGCCGCCCCGTGTGCACACATGTCCTGCATGGGGCGCAGCTGGGACCCCAGGGCTGAGTGCAGGCTGTGAGCAGCCGGGCGAGGATGGTGCCAAGTGGCCTCCAGAAAACACTGCCTGGTCTCTGCCCTCTGGGGCCTCATGTGTTAGCTGGGACAATGTTTGTCCTTTATTATTATGCAACATTCATTACGAATATGGAAAGAGAAAAAGTATCAAGAAGAAGAAGAAGAGGAGGAGGAGGAAGAGGAGGAGGAGGAGGAAGAGGAGGAGGAGCAGGAGGAAGCGGAGGAGGAGGAGGAGGAAGAGGAGGAGGAGGAGGAGGAAGAGGAAGAAGAAGAAGAAGAGGAGGAAGAAGAGGAGTCAATTGCAATCCTACTGCCTACTGATAACCACTGCTCGTATCCTGGCACATTTCCTTTCAGTCTTTTTTCTCTGCATATATATATGTGTGGAAAATATCTCTACACACATATGTATATAATTTCCTATTCTCCCGCCCCCTAGCGGACTTAATCGTGTACCCTGAGCTGTATAACTGCTTTACTGCAGCTACTATTATGTTAGGACCACTTCCCCATATTACTAAATGATTTTTCTTTTCTTCTTGGAGCACAGATTTTATTCACAGATTTGGAAAAAAATAAATTTTTTTTAATACTAAAATTAACCTGGCCACATTTTTCGAGTAGAAGGCAAAATATGTCTGAATTTTGCAAATAAAAAAAAAAATACACTATCCTAGACCTGCAGAGGTACGCCTTCATTCTTCTTTGTCATTTGGTCAGTAGATGAGAGAAGTATCAGTCTATTCCAAGAGGTTTTGTTTATTTGTGTGTATAAAACATCTTGATATATATGTATGTATACACATATGTATATAGTACTATGTACTTAATATGTAATGTTACATCATATATTTGATGTATTATATATTTATATTTAATTTATTTATCATATACTTACTATATAATATATTGTACAATTATATGTAATATTATATATATATTGTATTTATTATATATAGATTTATGTACAAGTTTCTGTGTGGGCATTAATAGTATCATTTCACCTAAGAGTGGAATTGCTGGGTCACATGTTTTGTTTTTCTGAGGAACTACCATTCTGTTTTCCAAAGTGGCTGCCCAATTTTTTCCCATCATCAGAGTATGAGGGTTCCAATCCCATCACAATCTCTCCAACCTTTGTGGAGCTGCTTCAGTGAGCAGAGCACTAAATGGCAGTTCTGTGAACACTTTGCTTGCTGGTGGTGGGAACCCTTCCACATCCGTTTCCACTCCTTCTTGTTTGCCCTGTTAATTTACCTCTTTCTTCCTGATGACAAAAAGTATCCTGGCAAAAGAATCCATTCAAGTTATCCTAAAACTTCAGACTAGTGGGGTTTCATCACCCAGGAAATCTCCAATCAGGCAGTTTGTGCCTTAAACTGTCATTGATTGATCCATTCATTCACACAGCAAACATTTCCTGAGCACCTACTATATGCCCACCGTAGTACCAGGCATTAGAGGCACCATGGTTTCATGCTTACAACCATTTGAGCTTCTGGGACCTTTCTGAAAATCTGATGAAAATTTTAGACCCCCCTCCCAGAAAAACCAGTGCCCACACGGGCATGCACGCATAACTTTGTGTGTTTACAGCTTCCTTGAAAATTATGAATAAATTTCCAGGTTTAGAATCATCGTTAAATTCCAATAAATGAACAACAACAACAACAAAAAGGCAGTCACCCTATTGGTGTCACCATTGTTATATAACACCTTGAAGCTTGACTCCTAATCAAAGATTTCCTTCTTCCTACTGCAGGATTTGTGGACTTGGACGTTTGGATGTGGGGTCCTGTGTTCTGTGCAGGTGGTACTCGAGGGGCTGCAGCTTTAGCAGAAAGCACTGCGGACATGGTGGGCAGGCCCTCAGGCAACCTGCAACCCGGGGATGGACTTCTGTCTGCACCCGACCTAGGCTCCCCCACGGCCACTTGATGGATCTCATGAGATCATTGGAGCTCTGACTCTCATCAGTAGTGTGCCGAGAAGAAACAAGGATGAGATGAGAAGAAGGGAGGGCACACAGGCGGTGGTGGCCTCTTGGCATCGGGGTGCCTGGAATGCACCAGCCTTGGTGACTCCGATCAAGGCAGGGGCTGCGGGTTATTGAGTCCAACCAGTGTTCTAGATGGTGTCAGAGCCCCATTTAAGCTTTAGGAGCGAATACTCCTGGATTAGTGAAAACCACAGCAGACATCTTGTGGGCATGGAACAAAGCCAAGGAGTGTGGCCACAGAGATTCTCAAGACCTGGGAGGTCCATGATGACTTTTTGTGGTGTTTTCTACATCACACAACCAAAATCCTGTGAAACCAAGGAGAGAGGGCAGGTCTCTCTCTCTTGCCTGCGTTCTGAAGGAGTGGGTCTGACCAGAGGTAGGATGGCATCGTTCTGGGGGGAATGAGCCACAAGTTTCCTTCGCTGAATTCTAAGGGACATCTTGGGGCTTCAATTTCTTTTCTTTCTCCCCAGCATCAGAGGAAAGGAACGTGGAAATATGTGAACCAGGAGGCAGCCAGCTGCTTCAGAACACCCAACAAAGCAGCACAAAGGGAAACCTTATTTGTGAACCCCGAATGTCTGGGAGTGGGACTGTCCTGGGACCCATAAACCCAGGAAATTGGAGGGAGTTGCTGATTTTGGCACCAGAGAGCTCCTCAAACACTTATTTTGTTCCCATGACTATGACCCTCCCATCGGTCACAGACTCCCTTGAGAACTCTCTGCCCATACACTGCTGCAAACAGTTTGCAGAGGGTTTTGGCTCATCACAGCCCAACCACGGCTTGTTAGGTGGTTCCTAGAAAGCGAGTCTTAACTTGTGTCATCCACTGAGGGAGATGAAATGCGGTACGTGACACAATTACTGCTATCAAAGAAGGTCATGACAATAAAATTCAGGAGTTGATGCACTTTTTCTTAAAATGCTAGAGAGTAAATGTTTTAGGGTTTGTGAGCCTACAGATGCTCTCTTGTTGCAACTACTCAGCCTGCCATTGCAGCGTGATAGCAGCCATAGACAATGCACAAGTGAATGGGTGTGGTGGTGTCCCAATAAAACTTTATTTACAAAAACAAGCAGTGGGCCACATTTGGCTTATGGACTATAGTTTTCTAACCCCTGATAATAATACTACTCAGTGTTTAGGAATATTCGATATGAGCCAGGAGCTGAGCTATGTGCTTATACTATCGTCCCCATTTTAACAGACGAGGAATCAGTTTCAGAGAGGTTTTATGACTTGCCCAAGGCCATACTCAGCTGGTAACAGACGGAGCAGAGATTCTGATTTCATTGCTTTGTTCCTAAAAAATGGTCACAAAAGAGTGTTCTGAAGGCCAGGAGGTAGGAGATATAATGATGTTATTATTAATTATTATAAGTATTAACTAATAATAAATAATAAAAATATTTATTGAGAGTCTGTTAAGTACCAGGCATTGTGCTAAGCGTCTTATATGGTACTGTGGTCTGAATGTTTGTGTCCCCTAAAAAATGTACATGTTGAAATCCTAACCCCCAAGGTGATGGTATTAGGAGGTGGGGACTTTTGGGAGGTGGTGAGGTCGTGAGGGCAGAGAAGGCTCACCCCTTCCAGCAGGTGAGGTTACAGTAAAGAGATGGCCTCGCCAGACGCTGAATCTGCCGGCATCTTGATCTTGGACTTCCCAGCCTCTAGAACCGTGGGAAATAAGCGTTTGCTGTTTAGCCACCCAGTTTATGGTATTGTTACAGCAGCCTGAATGGGCTGAGACATACACCTTAACACGAGTCCTGCCCAGCACAGCCCTCTGTTACTATTGTCACCTCCAAGAGGGAATGGAGGCCCAGAGACATTAGACCACTTGCCTTAGGTCACACAGCTGGAATGCAGTGGGGGTGGAAGGCAAGCAGTGCTCTCTACTTCCCCCAGTTGCTATTCTGAGGCTCACGTGGGCCCTGGTGACATTTCACTCATCGTCTGCTAGGACTGGCCCTGGGGTGGCCCTGGGAGATGGTCCTGCGTAGCTGGGGTTTGCCAGCTGGCCAGGACACGCTGCCCTGTTCACGGAACTGGCGCGATTCTCCCAGCTGCGCCGCGGCAAGGTGGAGGGGTGTGCGACACAGCACAGCAGGAGGCCTGGGGCGGGGGGGGGGGGGCAGAGGTGCCGAGGGCATCATCGGGCTCTCAGAGCAGATGCCAGTCGAGGGGGGCCGAGGCCTGGGACCCCTGGGGACAAAGCCCTCCTTCTCTGGAGACCCCTCTCCCTGCAGGGCCAGCAGCCCGGGTTCTGCGTTCGCGTCTGACTCAGAGGCCCCGGCAGGAAAATAAACTTTCTGCACCAAGAGGAGGAGAGAGAAGCTCACTTTTCAAAAATAGGCAAGGCAGCCCCGTTGCTATGACAAATTCCTCGTGTTGCTCCGTGTTTTCACAATTTTTATTTTTTTAATGACCCACATAAAAAGGTACATACAGTCTCTTTGTGAAAACACATGGAAAAATCTCCGTCTTATGCCTGATCCGAGCAAGCACCGGGGAGCCGGGCGGCCAGCAGGGCTGGCTTAAGGCCTTCGATGGAGGCGCTGGCATCGCTGACACTTGGGGGCCCCAGCCTCCCTCGCGGGAACCTCAGGGCGTCTCTGCAGATCTCTCTACCAGTGCGCATGTCTTGTAAAAATATCCGAAAAGGCTTTAAAATAATTCATACACTGTGGCCTTTTATGAAGAATAAATTATTCATCGTGTTCTTGCGGTTTGTGCTTTTGTGAGCGGTGCCGGTGCCATGCAGGTGTGATGCATTCGCGAACACATTGTAGACGTTTGCTGATTTCGATGTTGCGGTTTTCCTTCGGCATTCCCAGGCCAATTCGCCTGGGATTTGAGGTTTTCAAATATCTCTGTAGACTTTTGACAAGCTCATGGACGGACGCCAGGTTCTGCCCCAAGCCTGAGGCCATGGGGCCGGGGCCTGGGGGCCTCAGTCTACCCACCTGCGAAATGGGAGTGATTCAGGATAAAATACTCAGGGAGGTAGAGATAGAGAGAGGAGGAGGAAGGGAGGGAGAGAGGAAAGAAACACACAGACGCAGATAGTGTTAGAGCAGATGGAGCAAAATATAACTAATTGGTAACTCTGGGTAAAGCTATAAGGGAGCTCCTTGTACTATTTTTGCCGCTTTTCTCCAAGTTTGAAATGACATCCAAATGAAGTCTCTCCCACCACCCAAAGCAGTAGTGGTGGTGAAGTGTTGGATTAATTGGAAGCCTTGGAGCTGTGCCCAGGTGGAGCCAGGAGGGCACCAGGGGACCCAGTGGGTTGAGGGGTGTGATCTCCCTGCCTTCCCTAGCCAGGCAGGTCCATTTCCATTTGCCTTATATTTTGGAGTTCCATCTGGACTCTTCTGGAAGAAAGGGGTCCTCTAAAGAGAGAGCCAGAGGCTGGTGGCCACGGAGGTGGCCGAGGACTTGAGCGGGTCTGAGGACTGGAAGGGTGACTGTCCGGTGATTTCGGAGGCCTTGGGTTTTCCCAACAAGGAGAGAGGAGCAGCCCAGCTACTGGCTGGGCACCGATGGGCGGGCTGGGAGGAGAGGTGGCAGGGCACCAGAGGCCGGCGGAAGGGAGGAGGGACAGGGTGGAGGGAGAAGGGGCCGGGATGGTGAGCTCGGGTCTTCCGGCTACTGCCCGGCCCGCCAGCACTCGGTTCGTGCCAGGGGTTGCTCAGGGGACGTAGCAAGTACAAACTCTTTCCATTGTCACAGGACCCCGCCCAGTAGGGCGGGTACAACTACCATCCCCATGTTACAGAGGATGATACTGAGGCTCAGAGAGGTGAAGCCACTCTCCCAAGGTCACACAGCAGAGAGTGGTAGAGCTGGGATGCAAATCTGGGCGCCTGGGCTCTCCTTCTCCCCGCGTTACAGCACAGCAGGGACAGGGACCTGGCGAAAGATGCAAGGGCAGAGCCAGGAGGGAGAGTGGGGGCAAGGGGCAGGGGAGACAGGCTTCCAGAAACAACTCACAGAGATACAGTGACACCACTTATCAAGTGCTTACTCTGAGCCCCTGTTGTGCATCATCTCAGAGAACGCTCCTGGCTAGTCCTGTGAGATCGGGATTACCATCCCTACTTTACAGGACAGCCGAAGAGAAGCCCCGAGAGGGTAAGTGACTCGCCCAAGGTCACACAGCAAGAAAGTGGCAGGGCTTGGATATGAACCCAAGTCTTTCTGACCTCAAAGGGTTGTGCTCTTGACCACTGGGTTGACTACCCTAAAATGCAGTGGCTTTGCTGCTTTTCATCCATGGCTAGCAGCTCATACTAACAGCTGGCCCCAGGGAGCGAGGTGAGGGCATGGGGGCTGGCTCGCATATCGTACATTTCCAGTCCGGGTCAGGTCTGGTGTTGGAGCCAGAGTGACAGCAGCCCAGCGGTGGAGACAGATGTGCACATGGTGAAATGAAAGAGCAGTGTGATTTGAGAAGGATGGACACGTTGGCTAAGTACAGAGGTAAGTGGGAAGAAAAGGGGCAATCCTGGAAGGCTGCCTGGAGGAGAGAACACCTGAGCTAGGTCTGAACAGATGCCCGGGAGGTTACCAAACAGCTGGGCACAGGGTGACAAGAGAGGGTGTTTCTAGCAGAAGGGGCGGCTCCGGCAAAAGTGCTGGAGGCTTTAAACCTCAGGTTCAGAGTAGAAGGAGGGGGAAAGGAGGGGATGCAACTGGAGAGATGGCCAGGGGTCACAAGAAGCCTCTGCGTGTGTGTGTGTGTGTGTGTGTGTGTGTGTGTGTGTGTGTGTGTGTGTGTGTGGAGTAGGGGCAGGGAAGTTCTCTGGGGATTGGGAAGACCAATCAGCTGCTCAGCATGTGCTGTGTGGCTGTAGACAACTGCTAACCTCCTCTGGGCTTCCATTCCATCCCCTGGAAAACGGAAGCTTTTCCAGAACCAAGCTACGTGCCGTTGGACATCACCTGTGAGTTAGGGAACAGCCACAGGTCTCACGCCAGCTCCAAGCTTCTTCCCGTCCCTGCCAGGTGTCCAGGACAAAGGAGCCCAGCAGCCCTGCCAGGCCCTCCCCGCCCCAGGCTTCCAGGGTGGTCCCGCCAGTCCCAGAGTGGAAAACTGTCTCTTCCGCTTTCACAAGGAGGGGCTGGGCGGGCAGGGCCCCGGGGCTCCCTCCCCTGCAGGAAAGCCACCTCCCCTGGCCTCAGAGCCGGGCCTCCTCGCTTTGCCTCCCCCCGCCCTTCCTACCAGCCGGCGCCCTCAGTGCCGTTAACCCTTTCCAGCCCGCACAAAAGTTCAGAGGCCTGGAGGCCCATCTCACGGACGGAATCAACCGGGCCACCAGCCTCTTCCTTCCATTTCTCCTTCCCAGCTCCCCAAACTCGAAGTGTCACTTCTGTCCTTCCCTCCCCTTCAGACAGTCCCCAAGCCCTTGGGGAGGCCCCCTTCCCTGGGCCCCTCTGTCCCCGAGCCGGGTCTGGAGGCCAGGAGAAGGCTTGCTGCTGTCTGGACACAGACCACAGACACGAATCATGCTTCCGGTACAGCTTTGTCTGGGCTGTTATGAATGTGTGCGGATGCTTGGCCCAGGGCCCGACCGTCCCGCCTTGGTGACTTGACGTGACTGTCCTCGCAGTGGTCAAGAGCTGGAACTCGGCCTTCAGGAAGGAGTCCTTGCGTGCCTCGGTCCAGCCGGCCTGATGAGTTGCTGACTTTGATCACCTACTCATGCATTTAACAAATGCATTCAGTGAGCAGCCCCTTTGTGTCTGGCACCAGACCCTCCCTCCCCGCACCCCTCCTCCCCTCCACCCCCAGAGCACAAGTGATCACCGCGGCACAGTCGAGGCTGCCGCTGCAGTGGAGGATGGTATGCTGTGAGAATGAACAGCAGGTAACTAGCCTGGTCTCGGGGTTTGGGAGAAAGCGACCTTTCAGCTGGTATCTGAAGGTTTGGCTCCTCCTGGATCTCTTTTCGCCTTTGACATCCCTTTAGTTTTCTCTCTCTTGGGAGATGAGGTTGGCAGAAGCCAGGTTATGGGGGATTTTCATAGACCAGAATCGAGACATTGCAATGGGGAGCCATGGAATGTTGTTGAGCAGGGGGCAGTGACATTGAACAAAATGCAGCATTAGGATGGCCAATTCGAGCAGCGTCCCAGGCTTTTCAATGCCCAATAGAAGGGGGAAAATTTTATTTTTCAACATTTATTGCCAGACTGTGTTCTAAGCACATTATACGTACCAACTCATTTTCCCAACAACCATCTGGGGTAGGGACGCCATTACTCCCATTTGTAGAAGAGAAAGCTGAGATTCAGAGAGGTTAGGAAATTGCACAAGGTCACACAGCTAGCACGTGCAGCAGAGACCCAAAGCCAGATCTGCCTGCCACCAAGGTCAATTTCTAGTCTTTACTGAAACAGTCCTTGTGTTAGTTTTCTACAGCTGCTATCACCAGTCACCACAAACTTAGTGGCTTACAACAATACAGACTTGTATTACTACAGTTCTGGAGGTCAGAGGTCCAAAATGAGCCTTAGGGGCTAAAATCGATGTGTGAGCAAGGCTGGTTCCTGCTGGCGGCTTCAGGGGAGAGTGGATTCCTGTCTCTTCCGGCATCCGGAGGCTGCCTGCATTCCTTGGCTTGTGGCCACACCCTTTAAATCTCTGCTTCCTTCGTTGCCCACTGCCTTCTCCATCCTCTGATCTCTTGCCCTTGTGATTACATTGGGCCCACCTGGGTGCTCGAGAATAATCTCCCCATCTCAAGATCCCTAATTCAGTCACACCCGCAAAATTCCTTCGCTGTCACCACGTGAGTGGTGAGGATCAGGACGTGGACATCTTGGCGGGGGGCAATTTTTCTGCCTGTCATCACTGTCCAGCCAGTTTCCCCTCCTTGCCTTCCGGCTGCCAACATCTTCAGGACATGCTCATTGTCCAAGAATCTTTCCTGGTAATTAGGAGGTTCTTAGAGAGCATCACAGCTCCTCCAAAACGGGGAGTGTCCGGGAGTCCAGCTTCACGAGGGTGGGGCAGGGCTGCCTGGTCCCCCAGCCTGTGCCTGGCACAGAGAAGGTGTCCAATAAATAAATACCAGTTGAGCACGGAATACACCAGAAAAGGTAAATGACATGCCCGAGGCCACACGGCCAGCCTGGGGCTGGAATGGAGCTCTCATTCCTGTGTGGCCTGTCCATGCCTTGCAGAAAGTTTGGACTTAGAGAGCTTTCCACGTTGTAGAGAGCATCTTTGGAAGCTTCCTTCGGGTTTGGGAGCTCTTCTGGTGAGCCTAGTTTAGCCAACTGATGATCAGGGAGGTTGAGCAAACTGTTTAGCTTTAACTAGGGTGTTGGGAATCCCTGAATACTAAGCAGCAGCCAGAAATAGACGCCACGAGGCTTGGGAATTAAGACATAAGTTCTGTCTACACTAGGATCACCCGATACCAGGACACTATAGTGGCACAGCTGGAACCAGCCCCCAGGCTTCCGGGGCGATGGACTTTAATAAGAGAACGGAGTGGGATGAGAATGGCAACCCCTGGGGACCCCAACCCCCAGGTCCAGGGCAGGCATTACTAATCGATCTCCGTGCTCTTTCCAGCCAGGCCTGGATGTGGCCTTAGATTCCCTTTAACACGGGGCTCCGAGAGTCAAGAACCTACCGACTGGAGTTGGCATCAAGGCGAAGCTTGGCGTGTCCAAGGGTGTAAACAGAGGTTTCTCTGCATGCCCCGGCTCCCTCAAGCCCCCGTATCCCTCTCAGGCCTTAGATTTCAAAATCCTGTTAAAACAAACAAACAAACAAAAAATACAAAAGCAAGCAAGCAAACCAAAAAAGCACTTTTCATTCCAAAGAAGAAAACATCAAACTTTTCAGCCATGTGCAAAAGGGTGGCCAAAGGCCTGTGGCTCGGGGTGGGCCGGCAGGTGCAGTGGAGGGTGCCACCTGGGCGGCCTGACGCTTCCTCCCTGGGCCCCTCCCCAGTGCCCGGGTGGCCTACAGCCCAGAGTCCTCGCTTTGCCAGAGGTGGCTCCGGGCTGATCAGGCCCAAGCCTCCTTACAGCGTCGGCGTGGGGGCGTGGGGTGCTGTTGCAACTTCCAGCTCTCAGGGAGACAGGCAGTTTCCACCAGTCCTTCCAACTCGCAGGAGGCTCAGAGGCTGCCTCCTCCTCCTCCTCCTCCTCCTCCTCCTCTTCCTCCTCCTCCTCTTCCTCCTCCTCCACTTCCTCCTCCTCCTTCTCGTCTGTCCTCAGCAGATGAGGAAACTGAGGCTCAGAGAGGCGAAAGGACCTGTCCGAGTCCCGCAGCTGACGGTGGTGGAGACGGCGATTCAAACCCAGGCCCCACGGATCCAAAGCCCCCCGCTCTCAACCTCCGTTCTGTGCATCGGCAAGGCCACTTGTTCCTGGACACGTTTCAATTGATTCCTAATTGAAATGACTATTATCAGTGCTTCTCAAATGTGAGCAAACATCAGATTCCCCCCGCGGGTTTCTTAAAACCCCGGTGGCTGGAAACTGTCCCCCGAGTTTCCGATTCACTGGGTCTCAGCGGGGCCAGAGAGTCTGCACAGCTAAGGAGCTTCCGGGCGAGGCTGCTCGTGCTGGTCTGGAAACCACACTTCGGAAACCACTGGTCTCCGTTCGTAACTCACTTTTAGGAGGTGATGAGCATCACGTTATGGACACGTCCTCCCCTCTGGACCAGGGCTGCTGCTCTGCTACTCACTGCTGGGTGGCCTTGGGGGAGTCCCTTGCCTCCTCTGGGCCCAGGGTTCCCACCTGCACAGTAACAGTTTGGATACTGAGTCCTCCAGGTAAGCCCAACAGAGAGGGGAGGAAATGGGTTGAGAGCCAGGTAGGCTGGGTCTGATTTTTGAGTCTATGGAGCTGTGTGACCTTGGGCAAGTGACTTAACCTCTCTGAGCTTCAAGTTGTTATTTGCGACATGGAAGAGTTAGGTTTGATGGCTTCTAAATGTAAATATCACTGAATTAAGGGGTTGAGGATGGTGGGGAGAGGAAGGTGAGGTTCTGAGACTAATCAGATGATGAGGACACGTTCTCCGACCTGCCCATGTGTTTGAGGCCCAAAGAAGAGCAGGTCTCTCTCCTCCTCTCCCTCCCTTTCTCTTTCCCTCCACTCTCCTCCCCTCCTCTTTTCCTTTCTAAAAATGTTATTCTAGGCAGTCTTGGTCTTGGCTGTGGATACAGACAGACCCGGGGCCAGTCCTGTCTCCGTCAGCACGCGCTGGGCGCCCGAGGCAGAACAACTTCCGCCCTGTGGCTCCGGCACCCTCCTCTGCAAAACGGGCAAGTGACACCTCTCCTGGCATCCTTGACGGTTCGCGTGACTTACTCCACGGAACCACGTGGCACCGGGGGGGGGGGGGCGGTTGCACACAGTGGGCGCTTCTGTTACTTCTTGAGTCTGCAGCCAGACTGTCTGGTCGGAATCCCAGCCGTGCCGTCTGCTGGCTGTGTGTTCTTGGGCAAATGACTTAACCTCTCTGTGCCCAAATTTCCTTCTCAGTAAAATGTGGGTAGTCTTAATACCTACTTTCTTGGGTTGCTTTGAGGATTAATGAGATCCCAGTCGCCCAGTAGAATGCCTGCTGTCAGCCGTTTTGATCATCCCACTGCAAGGAGAGAGGCACCCTAACGGGCGAGGACACCCTGCATCAGCGTTGTGACAGGGCGAGCCCCTGGGAAAGAGGGGAGCCCAGAGCAGACCCCAGAGGGTCAGGAAGGGCTTTCCCGGGAGGGGCCTCAAAGCTGAGACCTGAAGAGGAAGCAGGAGGCCATGGGGCCACCAAGAGGGCAGGAACAGCACCGCAAGTGGGAGGAACAGCGGTCACAAAGCCCTGGGGTGAGAGTGAGCCTGTCTCACAGCCAGTCTGGAGCTCCGAGTCCCTCACTGGGAGCAGGCTGTCCTTCCCCCAGTAGCCTGGGGCCGCATGTGCTCCTGGTTTGCGCCGAGACAGTGGGCACGGGTCCCAGCTGCGCTCGCTCGGCTGCCAGAGGGGCCGGGCGTCCCCAGCGGGTCTGGCCGCCACCCACAAGCCCTGTCCCCGGCTGGCAGGGGCAGCCTCTCCTGGTGGCCCCCGCTCCGTGCAGCTGGCACCCCCGCCCTTGGCCAGCCCAGTTTCCTGCCCCTCCCTCCTCTCTCCTCCTTCCAGCTGTTTCTCTGGCCGAGTTCTGTCCCGTTGCAGTCAGGGCAGCAGCCCCAGCAGTGAGCGGGGAGCTCGGGGCAGAGCGGGCTCCCTGGGAAGGCTGCTACGGGACAAGTGCGTTCCAGGGGCTGTGCCACCTGGGGGCTTCCGGGGGGATCTTGAATGAATGAATGAACGAATGAACTGCTCTCTGCGAGAACAGCTGCAGCCAGAGGAATTGTGTGATTGGGAGGAAGAAGCTGGGAAAGCCACCAGGAACCAACGGGGAGGCCGTCCGGGCGAGAAGGTACCACGTTTGCCTTTGGCGTCTTCCAGAGGGGCCGGGGAAGGGGAACACCAGCAGAGAGAAAAAGTTTGATTCTTTTTATAATTTAACATTTGTCCAAAGGAAAAGAGTTTTCTTGCTATTTTCAAATTTCAAAAGTCATGCATGTTCATCGTAAAAAATAGCGAGCACACACATGTGGGTATGTACCCACAAACTAGATGCCCGCCTCTAGTTTGGTAACCTGCTTTCTTCTTAACCATGGATGGGGGGCTTCCTTCCGTATCATCTGTGTTTCTCTGGTATACATTCTCACGGCTGCGTGGAAAGGATGTTTTGGAATGTATTTAACCCTTTCCCGCGGAATTGGCTTCCACTTTTTTCCGCTATTATAAACCAGTGCTGCAATGAACACTTTGATCTAGTATGTCACCTGCGTGCGTTTGT
This sequence comes from Mirza zaza, assembly GCA_008750895.1. Lineage (NCBI taxonomy): Eukaryota > Metazoa > Chordata > Mammalia > Primates > Cheirogaleidae > Mirza > Mirza zaza. The sequence goes on from VSMD01017957.1 coordinate 43,113, forward strand.
CCTAGGGACACCTTTCAGAGACGAAATTGCTGGGTAAAAGGTTTGCCTGTTTTTAAGGGTTTTGAGCCTCCTGGCCACACTGTCCCTTGGAAGGTTGTGCCAACTTGCACTATGGAGTTGTATTGGGGTGTGATAGTTGCACGACCTTACTCATGTTGTTCCGGCCCATCCCTCAAACACTCCCTGATGAGACGTTGGGAAGAATAACTAGATGCTTCGGTTTGCATCTCTTTATTAATGTCGATTCTCTCTTTTAAATGTATCGTTCACTTTTCTTGTGCAACTGTTCTGTTCAAGTCTGTGGCCATGCGTTTTTCCTGTCGGCATGGGTTCTTTGTATATGAAGGATACAAACACTTTGCCAGCGCTCTCTGTTGAAAATATTCCACCACTCCCTTTTGTTTTCAGACTAGCACATTTTAAGTGGGTTAACCACAGAAAGCAGCTGTTGGCAAAATTACAAATAATACATGGTGATGATCAAGTAATTGCTACTCGATGTAAGACTTGTGTGGTTCAGAGAAGCCAGGTCACTGGTCTGAGGTCACACAGCAATTCCATTAAAAAAAAAAATAAAGCCCCCAACTTCCATTTCTGTATCCTCTACCGCCTTTTGAAGACCAGTCTTCTCTGTGGTTCGTGCTGGCTCTCCTGCCCCCTCCAAACTGGCTCGAAGGAAGGATCGCTCCTAATGCCTTGGTTGCCGAGGCGAATGGGACTGGCTAATTCCGGCCTCTGGAGCAGGATGGGGGTGGCCTGGAATTTTCTTAAGAAGGAAAGTTTAACCTAAACCAGTGGCACTCAAATGGTGAGGTGCCAGGCACTCGGGAGGTCCATGGGACTAGTGACTTCCTGGTGCACAGGAGCCTTCTCTGGACTCCCCTAAAACTTCAGGGAATAGATGAACTTGACTTTGGGCAAGTCACTTCTCTCCCTGGCTTGACACCTTCTCAGATGTCTCCTATCCCCACTGGGTCAAAGCCTGTGCCCTAGGCTCCCCCAGGCTCCCTGTACTTCGGTCCCCTGCACAAGAACTAGCATCTATTAGGTTCGCTGAATAGTGATGATTGAATAAATAAAATGCCCAGGCCTCAGTTTCACCATCCATAAAATGGGGTGGGGAGGAGTTCCGCTAAAGTTCTGTGTCTTAGATGTTTAATTAATAACTCCTCTCAGTTTGCAAACCACTTTATCAAGATGGTTTTCTTGGATTGTCACTGTGGCTGTGTGACAAAGGTACTATTAAGATGCCCCTTTTGCAGATTAGGAAACTCGGGCCTGGAGGGGGACCTGGTACTAGACTTCTAACGAGAGGTGACCAAACACTGTGGCTCTGGTGGTGGGTTTGGACTGGCTTGCCACCTGCCAACTGAGTGACACGGGATAAGTTATTCCTTATCTTTGGGCCTCAGTTTCCTCATCTATAAAATGGGAATAGGAACAGTAAATGCCTTATAAGATCATTGTAAAGAGTAAATGAGGTTATGCACCTAGAGTGCCAAGCAGAGTTTGTCTTATAATAAGGGCTCTATAAACATTAGCTATTATTCTCATGGTCATTTCCATCCGATCATGCTGTCTACACTCGTGACACTTGTCTGAGCCATAGAAATTATTATTGATTTCTTTAGTGGATTATTAATGCTCAGATCCATGCTCAGATGATCAATGCCCACCAGTGTCTTAGAAAACCAAAAGCCCATTTCATTCTCTTTGAGCTACTCGGCTCCCGTGCAGTCATTACTGCCAGTTGCAAAGCGACAATACTTGGAACCTCTCAAAGTGCAGTCTCTGGACCACTTGCACCACGATAATCACGGGGGGCTCCTTTCGGCTTCAGTATTTGGAATCAGAGTCTCCTAGAGTGAGTGTTGAACCAGCTCCCGTGCGATTCAAACCTACCCCGGAACTTGAGATCCGCCAATCTGGAGGACTTGAAAGTCTTTGCTTTTTTGTGCTTTGCTCATGACAAGGTTTCGGGTTCTTTGCTGCACACTGAGGTTTCTTTTTCCTTTCTAAGCAAATATTCACGTGCTTCTGTGAATCCACATGTTCTGTGTCAGCAACCGAGGCCACGTTGGCAGTGGAGAAGTGAAACTGCCTTATAGGACCACGGAAAGTCAGATCGTGCTAGCAATCCCCCGTGAGAGGGCTCTGAAACTATTTAAGCCATGGGATCTTTTCCTCCAAGGAAAGTCGATGGGGAAGTGCAGTTCGAGAGCAGGTAAAAGTGGCGTCATTCTCGTTGGAGGAAAAAGGTAGGCGCAGCTCATTATGCCTGACTTTTGTCGCTGCACGGCCTCTAAGAATCCTTGTAGCTTTGTAGGCAGGCTGAGAACCGCAAATCTGCTCCAAGGGGTTAAGAGACCAACGTTCTAGACCTCTGATGAACTTGCTGTGTGACCTTAGGCGAGGTGGCCCCACTCTCTGGCCCAAATCATCTCATCTGTAAATAAGGACATTGACCTTTTCCAGTTAGGGTAGTAGCTGCAGTAACAAATAGCCCCCAAATGTACAACGGCCCAAATAAGACAGACGTTTATCGTAAGGCAGGTGTTTCTGAACGGGGTGGTTCTTTTCGCTGTAGCAATTCAGAGACTCATCCGGTGGCCCCACGACCCCCCGGACAGCCTCATTGTCTGCAGGGGAGGACAGGAGGCGTGGAGGTGGCACGTTTGTTTACCTGCCTGGCCTAGAAGTAGCTGGAGTCACTTCTGCTCCCGCCTAAGCCCTGTCCCATGGCCAGGCCAGTTGCACAGGGCGCTGGGACCCGGCGTTCTTGGCGAGGGCCACCTGTGCCCACCTGTAGCTGTGCCCTGTGGATGGGGGCAGAGGGTCTTTGTGGACAGTTTTCTGTCTCTGTCACAAATACGATGGCCTCTGGGGTCTGTTCCATCCTTTGATTCAAAGCCTAAATTTTCTTAAAATTAACATGGTGGTGTTGGGTCCACAAATACGTTCCTATCCTCAAGGTCATTCCCATCCAATATACGGCGTAAACTCCCGGATTCCAGGCCCCTGAGCACGGATTTCTCTGGAACATGGGTAACTGTCACTCTCTTCCCCTCCTGGAAGAGGGAAACAAGAAAAACACAATTGCATTGCGCACGTCCCAGTTAAGTCGAAGATATTCGTATCTGTCATCTCATTAAATCCCCCCTGCGTGGAAGGGCTTCAGGACTATCAACCCATTTTATAGATGAGGAAAATGAGGCTCAGACAGGTAAAGGGACTTGCCCAAAGTCACACAGCTTATAAGAGAAAGAATTAGGATTTGAACTCAGAAAATCCTATTCCTGTCCTAGGATTTCTATTGCACATGGGAATGTTTGTGTGTGCGTGTGTGCACGCTTGTGTGGGCGTGTGTGTGTGTGTGTGTGTGTGTGTGTGTGTGTGTGAGTGTGGTTAGGGTAGGGGTTTTCCTTGGGCTGGACTCACCCAGGGATGGGAACATGGGAAGAGGAAGCTCAGGAATCGTTGTGCGACTGCCCAGAATGGGCCAAGGTGGTTGGTTGTAAGGTGGCTGGCGGCTGGCCTGGGGTGTGGAAGCCCAACGTGATTAAACAGGACAACTACTGGCCATGAGAAAGAGGAGGGGTGGCCCCTGAAGGTGTCGGTGGCCCTGGATGGCACTGAGGCCTCGACAGGGCCGGGCACCTAGTGTGTGCCTGGGACCCATTTCCTGTGAGGCCAAAGCCAGGAGGCGCGGGGCTGCGGCGACATGAGAAGGTGAGAGGCATCAGGCCCGGTCCCTGTCCTTGAGGCCCTCACGATGAGGCAGACAGGATTCCTGCCCTCCTGGAGCTTCAGAGGGGCCACGGGGAGTTACAATTGTGCCCATTTTCGAGACGAGGAAAGCCGAGGCCTTGATTGGCCAAGTGACATTCCCAAGGTCACTTGCTGGCATTAGGACCCGGGGCTCCTGATTTCTGGTCTGGGGCACTTTCCAAGCCCTCTTCTGAGGAGGAGGCTGTAGGCCAGGCCTGGGATGCAGTGAAGGGGACCTGCCGTTGGCAGCCACTTTGTGCGGCTTCCAGACTTGGGACATTCTGGTTTCAGGCAGTATCGGGAAACCGATGAATTTATTTCTCATTGGAACAAACCTCTAGATTTTTGCCGGGATGGGCACAAGTATGACGGAGAAGGAGTAGCATTTCCTGTGCTGCTGGTTGGGACCAGGAGGCAGTACTTGCACGCGGTGCTATCCAAGAAAGAAACGCTAATGTCTGGGTGGTGCTGGTTGGCAGCACGCCGAGGTGATGCTAACGGAGTCTAGAGCCAAGCGCCCTGGCGTTCAGATCCCGGCTCTGCACTCTGCTTCCCGACACCCTCGGCTTGCTCATTCGTACGCGTGCCCGCTCCGCAGGGTGGCGGCGGGATTAAATGAGATAATACACACAGAGTGCTAAGTACAGCACGCAGCCACCTGGATGAAGGCATTTCTCTATTTTTATTGTCAGGAGGGTGAGCTTTGAAAGTTGCCTTCGCACACCTGGCTTGGTGTGGGCATTTGTTGACTTGTGACCTCGGGTTCCCAGGCTGGAAAGGGTCCCTTTGGGCCCGTCTCTGGGTTTCAAGTCAGGTGCATGGAGAAGTCCTGGCTAGGGTGGCGGTGGGGGCGGGGGGCGGGGGCGGGGGCGGGGGGGGGGGGGGGGGGGGGGGGGGGGCGGGGGCGGGGAGTGTCCCCGGCTGTGTGTGCTGCCTCCACACAGCCCTGCTCTGGAAGTGCCAGCAGCTGACTCAGCAGGGAGGTCAGCTGCCATCCAGGCAGAGTGTTGGAATCGGTTCTGCTTTTTTGGGGTGCGTGCTCCCAGCCCGGGGCTCTTCCTGAGGGTAGCTCTTGTGCAAGGCGACGGGTGAGTGGGTGAGGATATCGGTGCGAAAAACAACAGCGAGAACACCCGGCTTTTCCTCCAAGGGGATCAGGGCTCAGAGAAACAGGAAGGCCGGTGGGGAGAGGGTGTCGTGTATAGCGGGGACAGGACAGGCCCTGCAGCCAGGCAGATGCGAGCTCTAGACCTGGGCTCGGCACCGACCGGCTTGGTGAGCTTGGGAAACTCGCTAACGCATAACCACACAACCTCTTTGAGCTGCAGTTTCCTCTCGTCTCAGGGCTGTCGAGAGACTGTCTGCCATGCTCGTTGGCCCCCAGCAGGTGCTAAGTAAATGACCCCGCATAGTGATTAAGGGCAGGGGACATTCGAAACACACCCATCCGTTGTTATCTGAATTGTTTAAACCCATATCAGAATCTATGGACTCCTGAGTGCTAGATGAAGTAAGAGTGTATAAGTAGCGAGTGTATACGTTTCTTGTTGCCGCTGTAACAATAACCACAAACGGAGTGGCTCAAAAGCGACAAAAATTAGTTATTTTATGGCACCAGAGATCGGAAGTCCCAAATAGGTTTCGCTGGGCTAAAATCAAGGAGTGCGTTCCTTCTGGAGGCTCTAGGAGAAAATCTGTTTGCTTGCCTTTTCTGGCTTCTAGAGGCTTCCCACACTCCCCGATTTATGTTTCTCCGCCCCCATCTTTAAAGCCGTTGACAGCAGGTTGAGTCCGTGTCACATGGCCCCCACAGGGTGTACTGAGTGAGGAGCAGGCCCCAGGCTTTGGCGTCATTCAAACTGGCTTCTAGTCCCTCCTCCACCCATTACAAACCTGCTGACTCTGAACAAGCAAGTGTTCCCATCTGTAAAATGGGTGGTTGTTAGGAGGGAAGGATGTAGCCAGAGTAACCGCCTGGCACCTGGTCAAAGGCGCAACATGGATGAGTGACCCCCCCACCCCCCAGACAGTTTAGTTTCCAGCTCGGGCCTTTCTATGCCAGACCCTGGCTATTTCTAGATATGGGAACCCATCTGTTTCTGCCCCACGCTGGGGACACATGCCAGCAGGGCTCCTTCCCATTCCCTCCAAAGAGGGGGAGCTCATTTTTGAGGATGTGTTTAGTAACTGGGCGGGGGGGGGGGGGGGGAGGTGCTGGTACCAGTTGCTCCGCCAGGCTGGTGTTTGACCTGGAAGGTTCTTGGGATCTCAAGTGGCTTGAGGGGTGGGTTATCTCTGTCCCCTCGGCCATAAGAGCCTGCAGCTTCCCTGTTCTGCTGTTCTACTAACAGGGTGGCTCAGTTTCCCCCATCTCTGCCTCTTACTGCCTCTGGCCATGCCACTGACTACTCTACGTTCTCTCTCAGTCACCGTCTAAATGCCCCAAGAGGGACCACCTTATTGGTTCATTTAGTCCTGCCATGGTCCCCACTGTTGGGGTTCAGGTTTCTCTCTGATGGTGGATGGATCTTCTCTCGATCTGGACTCTTCATTTCCAGCAGGCCCCAGAAGAATCTTGGATTGACATTGAATTGATTTGGCATTGACCTTGACGTGACCTAGTCTGGAGATGGAGGTGCATACTCCTCCCCATGTGCCATGGCAGACCTCACGCATCAGTAATGCCTCTCTCTCTAGCGGAGCCCAAATGTTTCAGTTATTTATCTGGACATCAAGCCACTCCGAAATGTAGTGGCTCGAAGTGACTTATTTGTTCACGATTCTGCAGTTGGACGGGGTTCTGCAGGGATGGTTCCTCTGGTGTCGGCTGCACAGTTCATGGGAGGCTCTCAGCCAGGAGCTTGACTAGGGCTGGGACGTGTAAGACGATGTCACGTCCTTCCGGGACTTGTGCTGTCTCTCTCCATGTGGCCTGTCTTTCTAGCGGTGCTGCCTCGGTTTCTCTGCCTGGAGGTTCAGAGCTCTGGGACAGTGAAAGCAGAAGCTGCCGGGCCTCTAGAGACCTAGGACAGCGTCACTTCTGCCACATGCTGGTGGTCACAGAAAGTCACCAGGCCAGCCCAGATTCAAGGATAGGAGAAACAGAGCACACCTTTTGATGGCAAGAGTGACGTGTGAGTATTGGGGGTTGGGGTGGGATGTTAGAGTCCGCCTTTAAAGACAATCTACCAACCAGGCTTGATCTTAAAACCCAGCGGATGACAACGGGCATCTGAGATAATCATTTGCCATCCCTGAGCTAGGTTACACTCCCGCTTTTTAGATGGGAAGACTGAAGCTCAGAAAGGGAGAGGGACTTGTCTAAAAGCACACAGGGAGGCAGCGGGAGGGAGAGTGCGGAGCCTCCACGCCTCCCCCACTGCACGCACAAGCACTTGCTGAGCGCTGACCATGGGCTGGGAGCCTGGGACACAGCGGGGAACAAGTCCCGCCCCACTCGAGAGGACAGGTGAATGAACAGCGAAGGCGCATGGAGCCAGGAGGCTGCCTTTCATGTCGGGGTGCTCCCGGGTCACAGCACCCATGACAATTCTGTTCATGGTCTGTTCGGGACATCCACAAGGGAATCCCGGGCCGTTGGGGCCGACGGCTTATTGTCAAGCACGCTGGCGCTGATGCCTGCCTGCCACACCAGCCCTGAGTTCTGCAGGGGCCCAGCGGAGGCGGCCTTCACCGGGAAGCCAGGAAACACTGCTTCCAGAAGGAAGCACAAAGGACCAGTTGGCCTTGAGCTGCCTGCAGGAGAAGCTGGCCAGAAGTGAGAGCGATCTCGGGCCGAGAGGGCAGCGCCAGCGGAGCCATGGAGACGTGCGACGCGTGCAGGATGTCTGGGGTAGCCGGTGGGAAGTGGGGAACAGCAGGAGGGAGTCTGGATGCGCTTCGGGGCCTCGAAGGCCCCACCCAGTTTCCGGGTGGTCTGATCCATTTCGTGTCACCGGAACAGCATCCTGTTGCCTCCGAGCCTTGCACTTTTCAAATTCAGTTGATTAAACTTGAACGTTTGGACGACAAAAGAGTGCGGACGACCCGGAGCTAACTGAGTTTGAAGTCCCGACTCAGCAGTGGGCATGTTGGTTTGCGACTTTGTCTCCTGGCCTGTCTGGCCCATACACCAGCTTAGACAAGAGGGTCTTTCCCTCCATTGGTGGCTTTCCTGCTTGAATGGTGGGTCCCCGCCTGCCACTCCCAGGACTCTCTGGCGGATACAGACACAGAGGCCGGGAGGAAACGGGGTGTTTCCTTTAGCTCTAAGGACAGTTGACTTAGGGTGGCACCTTTGGTCTGCCCGGGGTGATTTGGGGATGTCTTTCTGGAAGGAGGCAGATTGCACGGCTGTCTGCTGGAGCCAGACTGAGCAGGGTTGGCGTTAAACAGCCGACGGGCCTCCCTGCCATGGGGAGCAGGGCAGACTGACGCCAGGAGCAGGTCTTCAGGGAGTGCGGGTGATTTCCAGTCTCTTTTATGACAGACTCAACTCACGGGGGGGCCTCTTCCACTGTCAGGGATCTGGGTGAGGAAGAAAAAGAGCTTCCCTCGGGTAAGACTGGAATGGCCACCCCGTGGGCGGAGGTGGCCTCTCTGCTGCCTCACAGACCTCTTTGGAAACCCACAGCTGCCTCTTGCGAGCTGTGTGTCCTCGGAAAAGTTGCTTGACTGCTCTGAGCCTTGGTTTCCCCAACTGTAAAGGGAGGATCACAAGAGGGCTCTCCTCACTGGGGTGTCGAGGGGCTTAAACGAGATCCCGTGTGGCCTGGAGTTGGGGCTCCAGAAACAAACTGTGGCCCCAGCATAGGGGAGCTGGCCCACTGGCGAGGGGACACGATGGCTGAGCTGTGAAAGGCCGAGAAATGCTGGTCGTGGGGCAACGCTAGGGCCGTAGTTTCGCCCGGATCTTTTCCTTTCTGTTTCCAGCCTCTGCTAAACCACGCAGCAGGGGTGGGGGGATGTGGGGCCTTTCTTTGCTCTCCCCTTCTCTCCCACGAAAAGCCCCCCTGTGAGCAGGCTGGCCCCAATCCACACTCGGCCTCATCCATGCTCTGGCAACTCCTCAGCTCCTCCTTCCAAGAGTCTTTTGTACCGTTTCCACGGCCCGAAGGGGCAGGTAGCTGTCACCATCTGAGTCCAGGCTGGGGTCCTGCCCAATCCCACTTCCTGCCTCCAAGAGTGTCCTCCGGGGTGGTCACACCTCTCCAGCCCATCACGGCGGACTATTTACAAACCGGACACCCACCTGCTAGCTTCGAAGACACTCACCAGGAGCATGAGACGCAGGGCCTACAGTCCCATTTTACAGCTGGGGAAACTGAGGCCCCCAGAGAGCACATGTGCTCACTCGCTCCCTCATTCTCCAAATCGTGATGTCTTCATTAGCCACCATCCCTCTCTGCCTTTGAAACGCACCTGTCCATCGGCGGAGGCTGTAGCTCTTTGGAGCGCAGAGTTTGGAGTTTGGGTTCGAGTCCCGAGTACCTTGATTATGGGCCGGATGATCTTGGCTCAGTTCCTCTCTCTCTCTCTCTCTCTCTCTCTGCCTCAGTTTCCTTATTTATAAATTAGGTGGCTCACATGTATAATCCCAGCACTCTGGGAGGCTGAGGCAGGAGGCTGGCTCGCTTGAGCCCGGGAGTTTGAGGTTGCTGTGAGCTAGGCTGACGCCGCGGCACTCTAGCGCAGGGTGACAGAGCGAGACTGTGTCTCTAGATAAATAAATGAATAAAATAAATTAGAGGTGACGATGGAATCTTCCATGAGTTGTGTGGCCACAGACTGTCCCTACGGCAACCACAGCACCACAGCACGGTGGGCCTTGGTGAGGGGCTGTCACTTAGTCCTCCGTGGGTGACTCCCCAGTCTCATGTCCCCTTTCCCTCGGAAGCCTTGTTCGGCCAGATGCCCAGCTGGAAAGCAAGGCAATAAACTCACGCACACCGAGCTGTTCGCAACTGACGGCAGCTTGCGGGAGTGGGGTGTTTGCCGGCCGGGTGCCTCGAGCCAGCACAGCGCCCGAGAATGTGGATGTCCAGGCGCAGGGGACACAAGGCCAGGGGACCCTTTTGGCCAGGGATCTTCCCGGTGGCAAGCGAGCTGCAGCCTCCTCTCCTCCAAGGACCTAAGGACAGGAAATTACCGAGCTAATTTCATAGGAGAAGTTTATGGTTCCAACTTCCTCACACCTCCACTGGGGCCTCACTGTCCCTCCCTTTTCTTGTAGACAGAATGACCGGAATTGGGCTGACTTTTTTTTTTTTTTTCCCAAAAGATGACAAAGCCACATACTAGCAGAGCTCAGAGGATTAGGGCAGGCCTGGGAGGCCATGGAAGCCGTGTTGCAATCTTGGCATAACCATGTCTACGCTGCCCGCCCACCAGCCTTCCAGACAGAGCCTGGGAGGAGAAGTGGTTACCCCAGCTGCGTCCTGTGCCCTGGACGAGGAGCCTGGGGTCCCTGTCACTCTCTGCTGAACTGGTAACACCGTCCTCCAACCCACGGGCGTCCCTTCCTGCCTTGTGCGGGTGTTGGGAGAGGACGGGGCTGGCGGGCGGGCCAGTGTGGGAGGGGCGCATCTCACGGAGGTGGGCTTGGAGAGGCGGGGTGGCCAGGCGGCTGGAGCTTCTGGAATCCGAACGCTTGGCTGCAAGTTGCTTGACTTCCTTGCTACGTGGTCTTGGTTTCCTCATCTGCAAAATGGGGTTAAGAACGATACTGCCTCACAGGTTGTGGGGTGGGGCGGTGGGAGATGGATCTATGAATGGGTACCTTCTCTTCTCTTCTCTTCTCTTCTCTTCTCTTCTCTTCTCTTCTCTTCTCTTCTCTTCTCTTCTCTTCTCTTCTCTTCTCTTCTCTTCTCTTCTCTTCTCTCCCCTTCCCTTCCCTTCCCTTCCCTTCCCTTCCCTTCCCTTCCCTTCCCTTCCCTTCCCTTCCCTTCCCTTCCCTTCCCTTCCCTTCCCTTCCCTTCCCTCTTCTCTTTCCTTCCTTCCTTCCTTCCTCTCTTTCTGTCTCTCTCCCCCCCTCCATCCATCCATCCATCCCTCCCCCTCTTCTCTCTTCTATCTTTGCCACAGGTGTTTAAAGGGGATAAACTAGGACCAGGGAGCTGGAACTGGGCTCACAGCAGCAGGAGTGCAGCTAGGGCCATGCAGGGAAGCCCTAGTGGGTGCACGGTGGGAGCTATCTTCTCACCAGCTAACCCCATCCCTAGCCAGTGGCCTGAGCCAGCCGTGGTCTCCCAGAGGTCGAGCGGAGCATCTTTGGGCAAAGCCAAGCCCCTACCTGTTCCTGATGGGGGGTCAGGTGCCAGTGGGGTTCTTGGTGGCTTCTTCCCGGCCGGCGGCGGTCAGACTCGAGGCCGTGGAAGGAAGCGCATCTCGGCTGCCCAGGAAACGCGCCCGGCCCCCACCACCCTGCGCCCCGCGCACTGTGAGCGCTCGCCAGCGCTTGCGGAGGAAGGAACAGCAGCTGGGGGCGCAGCCCTCGGGGGCAGGATCTCTTTCCCTTAGGGAGAACCAAACCCCCGCTAGGATCACTTTGAGATCACGTGTTTTATTTTTAAGACACCTAACATTATTTTGAGGGTATATACTTAAAAACAAAAAAAAAAGCTTGAGAATTTTGCATTCCGTGCCATAGTAGGCCTGTGCACTGAAAGATGGAAACTGAGGCCATGGAAGTCCTGGGTGAGCTCTGGGGCAAGGTGCCCAGTCTGCGCTCTGGCCTCCTGTCCAGGCGGCTCATTCGGGGAGACTTAGGGCAGGGCAGTCATGGATCGTCAGGTCTGAAGGGGTGCTCACAGATGACGGGGTCCTCTTCTCATTTTTCCATTGTGTATGGAGGAAATAGGGGCACAGAGAGGTTTAGCGACTTGCCTGAGGTCACACAGCTGGTAAAAGGCAGAGCCGGGGTTTGAACCCAGGCGGTTTTAACCACGCCACTTGTTAACAGATGCCACTTCGGTGAGCCCTGTTCCCATCTGCCCTCCGACATTTGTGGCTGGGCAGCTGGGACATGTTTCCCGGACAACTGAGACATGCTTCCTTCCACAGCCTTGATTCTGATCCCAGCCGGCTCTCAGAGGGCAGAAACCAACAATAACCCAGCCAGCACCTGGGACAGGTAAGTGCTTGGCTTTGCGCAGAGAGGTAAACTTTGCAGTCCCCAAGCAGAAGCCCTGGACCTCTGGCCTGGACGGGGTCTCTGCCAGGCTGGTGACCTGCCAAGCCTGGATGGTGACCCACTGGTCTCTCTGGGACTGGAAGTAGCCCTGTGTGCCTCTCGTCCGAGGCAGCCAGGAGTTGGCAGGGAGCCTAGAACCCATTTCCAGAAGGGCAGACTGAGTCCCTAGATATGATGTCCAAGAGAGAGGCCTGGTGTCCGGTCCCAGTTCTCCAGCCAAGTGGGTTTCACTTTGCGATGTCCTTACTTGGCAAACGTAGAATGGTGGCAACTCTGTGGCAAGTCTCAAAACTTTCTTTGGGAATGTAATTGGTTCATGAAATCCCCAAACATGATGTTGACTGAGTTAAAAAGGTCTCTAGGGCTCCTTTGAGTTCAGGGAGGGCCCGGGTGGGCACGGACGGGCTGAGGGGGTGGATTTGAGAGAGGCAGGCATGGAGGCAAGGGGCCCACTGTGAGAACCTGGGGGGCTACGCAGGGAACAAGGCACCTGCACGTAGTAGGTGCTCAGCTGGGGCAGTCGGCTGAAACGATTGCCTCGTGCATGCGGGACTCACAATCCAGGAGAGAGACTGGGCTGGAAGGGGCTGTGTGGGGAGGAGCTGGGAGAGGGGTATGAGGGTCTCTGTGGAGGTGGGGTACATAGAGGACAAGAAGGAGTCACAGAACATTTTAAGAGGCCCTGTAGTGGGTTCTGATCTGGATACCTGCCTTAGACAGGGTTTGCCAGAAGCAGAGCCTGAGGCAGTGATTTGGTGCACATCGTGTGCCCTCGGGCAGGGGCAGGGGTAGGGTGAGACGAGCCAGGCAAGGGTAGAGTGGGATCCTACCTTTATTTAAAATGCTGACATTGAACTCATCGTGCATTGCTTTTGCGTTCATTTTGAATTTTTTAAAAAAATATTCCGTTACATTATTATTTGTCTGGGTTAGAGAGATTTTTGGCACCTTGCCCCTAAATTTGCACACAAGGCAGGTGTCCCTCTGGCCTGGTCCCAGCTCTGCTCTCAGGAGAAGGGGAGGGAGGGGGACGCAGCTAAGCGAGGATGTGGCCTCAGCCCCGTCCCACGGGAAGACCCGGAATGTGAATTGTGCCAGTGCGGTTGGTCAGGGAGAGGTGGGAGAAGAGGGCAGCTGTGAGCTGTTAGCATCTGACATTCTCTGCCAGTAAAGGAGACCCGGACCTGGCACCAGTAACATCCACGACAATACCCTTGACAATACCCTCTTCAAGAGGGCAGTGCAGATTTAAATGATTCGCAAGCGCTTTTGGCTGCTGGACTGTGTTTCATTGATTATGACTGCACTGGAGCTTCTGCAGTCCAGCCGCTATTCCCCGCCCAGAATGAATGAAGACGCAGGGAGAGGGCGGAGCCAGTGTGGTTGTGGGCGTGGCCTGAGGGCCTCAGTTTCTCCCAGGCCGCTGGCTCCTGCCCCAGCGGGTTGGAGCTGGGGAGAGGAAGGGCAAAGTGGAGCAGATGCCTGTGATTCTGGCCGCCAAAGAGGGAGAAGCAGAGGGAGGAGGAAGGAGAAGGAAGGAGGGGCTCTGTCTCCCGGGTAATCAGGGGCTGGGACTCGGGGCTCCTTTCCTCACCTGCAGGGGCGGGGTGGTCATCAGGGCTGTTGGGATGCTGGGGCACAGCGAGGCAGGGAGGGACCCGGAGGGCTGGCGGGGACAGTTCTCACAGCTCCGGCAGGCGGCAGTTGCAAGGGTCTCTCTCTGCTTGAGGCTGTGGACAGCAGGGCTCGGACCTGCGTCAGCAGATGCGTCACGGGCAGTGGTCTTGGCAAGGGCACAGTGGCCGGGACGGGGGACAAAGTCTCCTCTGTCAGCACTTGGGGCCCGTGGGGAGGCAGGTGGGGAAGACGTGAGTGCTACAGCAGGAGACGGGGACCCTGCCTGGAGGTGGGGTGGGCACCCTGTCACTTGCCAGGCCTCACTCTTCCTGAGCCATGGGTGGGGCTGGAAAATTCCTCTGGATTCTTTCCTGAGGGGCCGGGGAAAGCTGGGATCAATGCACGGAGGGGAGGGGTGTCTCTGCACCCTGGGGGTGTGGTCGCTGTTTAATTTTTAAACAGAATAAAAGCACAAAACAGCTTCAAGCCCTGGCAGCTGCTCAGGGCTGCTTGGGGCTGCTCCCTGGCACCCGGGCCACCTCTGAATGTGGCTCCTTGTGGGCGCAGGCTCTGGCCTCCCTGGGATCGGGGACAAGCTGCAAACCGGCTGCCGGCTGGTCGCTGCCCTGCCCTCCAGCAGCCCGGCTGGCTGCTTCTCCGGGGACCTACACATGACACATCTGCCTTTCGCGATTGATGAGGGGTCTTCAGGCATAAATCTCCTCCCTCACACTGTAGATAGTGTCAACACCTGCAAAATTCTTTCCTGATCCCCTGATCCCCTCTGTGGCCCCGGGAACAATTATCATCTCCTTTTGATAAATGTGGAAGCTGAGGACCAGGAGTTGGAACAGCTGGGTATAAGAACCAAGGTTCCCTGAGCTCCCATAAGACCTTCTACGACAGACATGGCCCAGGTTCTATGGGGACCACAGTCTAAGTGGCTTTGAAGGGTGTTCTTGATGGATCAAAACATGGCATAGCCCGTGCAAAGGGAGGGCTTAAACCTCTCCTTATATGCATGCATGGTTAGTTATAACATCATAATACATACACAAGATTTATTGTAACATTATAATAGTAAGAGACTGGAACCATGTCCTGCAGACTAGTTAATTAAATCCTGGTCAATCCAGCAACGGAATACCATGCAGCCATCAAAAAGGATGGGTTGCTCTTTATATGCTAATATGAATCATCTCCAAAATATATTATTAAGTAAGAAAGACCAGTTGCAAAATAGTGGTTTAGGATACTACTATGGATTCAAAAGTGGAGAGAGATTAAAATATATATATTTGTATTTGTTCAAAGCCACTCTGGAGGGAGGCATGAGAAACTAACACGAGAAGACGGGTGCAGTGGGAAGGGGGTGGCCAGTGGCAGGGTAGGAACAAACCTTTTCATTCTAACCTTTTTATATAGTTTTAGATGGGTTGGACATCACCAATTAGATAGAGTTGTGTTGCCTAGCCAGAAATTTAAATTTAAAAAGCCAAATTAGAATTGTCAACGGGTGCCCGGGAGGCCAAGAGCAGGTTGATTGTAAGTGTGTCATAAACCCTAAGGCCTGGGGTAACCATAGCTGTTTTCTCGTTTCTCATGAACACGTTTGGGATTTTTACACCCAGCTCTGCCTGGCTCCAGCTTTCCTTGATGTCATAAGGCACCATGGCGGCTTCCTGTGGCCATGGGTGGTTGAGCCGATGTCCCATGGCGGACCTGCCGTCCCATTCCAGGAGAATGCACGATCCCTGGGTGGGGTGCTGCAGTGTTCTGGTGGGTTCTCTGTGCTGCTGATATCCATGCACGGAGAGGACCTGCAGAAGGTAATGCCTAAAACCCAGCTCCATCGGGAACACAGCCTGGGATGGCTTTCAGCTCACCTCGTCCCTGCCAGGACCTCCCCAGACACTGCCTCCAGCCAGCTACCCAGCCAACAGGCCACCTTTCCTGTTAAGACCAACAGAGGCACCCGGGAGCTCCCAGGGGGCATTCTGACCAGCGCCAGCTCTGACCGGTTGGCAGGTGGCTCCAGTCCCCACCCCCGGCCACAGCCCTTCCCATTTCTACTGTGTGCGTCGCCACCATGCCCAGAGCTCTCTG
Organism: Mirza zaza; assembly: GCA_008750895.1. Lineage (NCBI taxonomy): Eukaryota > Metazoa > Chordata > Mammalia > Primates > Cheirogaleidae > Mirza > Mirza zaza. The sequence continues at coordinate 58,795 of VSMD01017957.1, forward strand.
GTCTTTGGGAATTCTGGAAATGCCCAGGGCCACCCTTCCTGTGCTCGTAAACATGTGCAATGTCTCCCTCCCCCGGAAGGGTGACCATTCGTGGGCCCCACCCTGCCCACGCGGGGGTGGCGCCCTTTGGTCTTCCTGAACCTGCTCGGGGGTCAGCAGAAGGTTCCTTTTAGCCTCTTCCTCTTCCTCCTCCCGCTGGGTCTCTGTCCCGCGGATGTTTGTCTTTGCTGTGCCTTGCTCTTCTTCCCTCCTTTGCAGCCTTGTCCCCGTCACTCTGTCTTCTTCCTCTGTGTGTCTCCTCCCGTGTCCCTCCTGCTCGTCTCTTGCTGTCCACGCCAAGGAGCTGTCCTCCTCTGCTCCCTCCTCTGGCCACACCAAGCCCCTGTCCTACTGAGGTCCGGAGTGCAGGGGACTCTTCCCCCAAACTCCCGGAGCCCAGGGGCAGGGTGGCTTTGTGGGGGCGTGGGCGAGCAGTGCGGCCACACCGGGCCCAGAAGTCCCCTGCTCAGATTCATGCTCCGTGGTCGCCATCTCGAAGTCCTTAACATAGTAATTTTCTAAGAAGGGTCTGCGTTTGCATTTCACAATGATCCTTTGAGGGTGTAGCCCGTTCCACCGAGGGTTGTGCACATCCTGGGGGCTGGGCACGGCCCCTCCTGGTGCAGCTGAAGTTGCCAGGACTGAGGTGCAGGGTCCGGTGCCAGTCCTGCTTCTGCTCCTCATTCACCCGATAGTAAGGGAGTTGATAGACTTGGCCCCATTTTACAGATGAGATAAATCAAGGCTCAGAGAGGCCGTTTCACCTGCCCAAGGGCCCACAGCTTGTGAGCCTGGCTTGAAGGAATCTGATTTTGAAATCTTTGCGCTCTGTGGCCCTTCTCAGCCTGCAACCTTAGGGGCCTCGGAAGGGCACCTTTCAATCTGCAAACTAAGGCTCAGTTTTTTGGGTTTTTTTTGGAGACAGAGTCTCACTCTGTCACCGGGGCTACCATGCAGTGGTGTCATCATAGCTCACTGCAACCTCAGATTCTTGGGCTCAAGCGATCCACCCTCAGCCTCTAGCAGCTGGGACTACAGGTGTGCACCAACACAGCCAGCTAATTTCTTCTATTTTTAGTAGAGTCAAGGTCTCGATCTTGCTCAGGCTGGTCTCAAACTCTGGAGTTCAAGTGATCCTTCCTGGAGTGCTAGGATCACAGGCGTGAGCCACCACGCCCAGCAAGGGTTAGTCTTTGCATGTGGAAAACAGCTGTAACGAGAATAGCCACCTATGTGCAGAACCCACCCCCGTCGGAATCCCGGCCCCTGACGCGGGTGCCTGGCACATGGCTACCTTCCCAAGTCGTAGCCACTGCCTTTTCAATCCTCGGTTTCCTCATCTGCCAAACGGGGATCATAGTGGCACCTGCCTCCTGGGGCTCTTATCCAAACTGGGGCGCTTTGTGAGCGAAAGAGGCATGCTTGACAAGTACGTTAGGACAATAGTCGTAAACAAAGATTGTCGTGGGCAAACCAGGCTGGAAGGTCACTCCACACATGGGCCACGCGTGTCCTTGTCGGGATCATCTGTTTCACAAAGCATGCTAACAGACAAGTGAGTGGCCCAGGGCCACCCCCAGCTGGCACAGGGAGGGGTGTGTCTCAGCATTTGCCGTGGAGAACAGAGTCACCGATGCTGGCATTGTCGCAGCCGTCGGTTCTGAGAAACAACATCCTGGAGAATGACTTGAAGGCCTCGCAGTTCAGGCCTTTTCTCAGATATGCTAGAAAAGTGGCTTTTTCTGAAGTGCAGCCTGGGGCAGGGCCACCCGCATGGACAGGGAGGTGTTCCTGCCTCCCTTGAAATTCCTGGAAACTCGAGGCTGCGTCCTTCTGCTCCCAGCACCGGGGAGCTTCGTAATTCCCCTGAGCAAGAAGCAGGTGACTCGTGGAACTGGTCCCTCATTTTAGAGTGGGAGGCGGGGGTCCCGTGCGTGGCCTCACCAGCTGCAAGCATTTAGGACATTTCTTATCACCTGCATTTCCCCCCTCGGTCCTGGCTTCCTTTTCTGTCCCCACCCATGTTTCCCTTCCTCCTTTCACTTTTAATTTATGTCCCCTCTGCAAGTGAGCCTTCCCCCCGCCTTCTGTACCAAGCCAGTGCACAAGCAAACACACAGTGACAGACCAGCAAACTCCACGCCTGCTACCCAGCCCGGGGAAAGCAGCTCTGCTGACCTGGAGGGGCCAGCTGTCGGGGTTAAGAATGACGTGGGGGACCTGTTGGCCCAGGTTAAAAGGAGGAAGTGGCCACTGCCTGGGGGGGGAGGTCACTGGCTTGTCCTCGGGGACCGCAGAGGGCTGAGCCAGGCCTGAGAAGAACGTGGCAGGTTGTTCAAGGTCACTTTAGTAAAAAAAAAAAAAAAAAAAAAAAGGAAGAGCTTTCTAATGAGTCAAGGAGTCTTTCTAGAACAGGCGTCCTCAAACTACGGCCCATCGAGGACATTTATCCGGCCCGCTGGGTGTTTTTGCCGCCGCTGCCTGTCCTGCTTAGCAGCCGATTTGTCCCGGGACCACAGTGCGCATGTGTGGAATGTGCGCCACAACTGGCCCCCTGTTTAAAAAGTTTGAGGACCCCTGTTCTAGAAGTTCTGCTGCTTTCTGACTCCAGAAGATGCTCTTTAACCGGAACAGCCAAGGGGCCTGTTGGTCTGAGCCGGGCTTTCCATAGAGGGAGAGACCCAATGGTTCCGATCGGCCTGGAACACTCCTGGTCTGAACACTCGAAACCCCAAGACATCGTTTAGTCTCCGGCAAACCGGGATGACGCTGTACCCCCTACAAATGTGATCTCAGGAAACCCTGACACCGACACACTTTGCAGTTGGGGAGTCTGTGATTCAGCGACACAAGGTCACCCGCACGCGAGGGGCCAGGCTGGCGCGGGCATGTGGCTTTGCTGCCGCTGAGCGAGGCTGGGGCTCCCAGCTGTCCTCGGCCACTTCCCTTTTCTGGAACGTGAGGGTGGGAGTCCCTGGATCCCAAAGCCTCTGCAGCGACCGATGCCTTTTGGATTCTGGAATTTCCTCTGGTCTCCAACCAGCTTTTTGTTTGCTGTGGACGGGCAGGGCAGGGTAGGGCGGGGGAGGTTTTCCCAGCAAGACCCGGCCGGGGCATGGCTTGGGCTCTGCCTGGGGAGAGGTGACGGCCTGGCGACAGGCTCGAGGGGAGGACGGCCGGTCCTTCCTCCCCAGAGCCTGGTAGCAGGGTGGGGTCTGGTACTCACGGCCCTGGCGGCTGGCAGCGGTGCCAGCCCGTTTGTCCGCTACCTGGGAATGCCAGGGCCAGACCTGCCTGGGTGCTCCAGGGCCACTGCGCCCGGGCTACAGCCAGGGCGGGCTGTCTGGCCTCCCTCCAGGCTCTGGGATCTCTCAGGGGCCCCCCTGGTGGGACAGGCCTTCGCAGCCCCCTGCCTGCCCTGGGGGCCCGGCCTGTGGGGACAGCACTGTGCAGAGGCAGTTGAGCCAAGGTCACCAAGGGCTCCATGAGGTGGGGTTGTGGGTGTGTGACACGCTGCTCACCTGGCGACAGGTGCTGGATCAGAGCCCTGCACCCAGCAGGCAAGCCGTAGAATGTAGGGACAGTCACCGCCATTAAAGACACGGACAGCCCAGACTCAAATCCCTCTTCCGCCCCTTCCCAGCTGTGGGATCTAGAGCCACTGCCCTTGCTTTTCTGTTGCCTCAGTTTCCACATCGGAAAAATGGGAGTGAAAACATCTACCTTGAAGATCTTTTCTGAGTGGAGGAGCTGAGTGTGCAGTCGGCGCCTGATAAGTGTGTGTGGGGGTTAATGCCACTGTCCCAGCCTCTCAGTTTCTGTGTCTCTCACCCCAGGGCTGCACCCGGGGCCCGTGACAGGCAGCAGGTGAGGGCGTCTGGGTCCCCGCGGAGAAGCCGTGCTGCGGGGACGGCGGAGGGGCGTGGGGGAGAGGGAGGGACGCCCCACGGTGAGAGGCACCCACCAGCTGGCCCAGGAGCTGCTGCGATGAGGACATATAAATCGCTGGGTGACTGCAGCTAGGGGCTTTCAGAGCACGGGCTTTGGACGCCCACGGATCCGAGTTCGGGTCCCAGCTCCGCCAGGCACTGGCTGGGGATCTTGGTCCGGTTCCTTTCAGAGCCTCAGTTTCCACATCCGTGAAATGGGGATGATGCTCACCTCCTCCTCGGGCAGGGGGCTGGTGGCTTATCAGGGTGCCGGGAGATGAGAAGGGCCCAGCTCCCAGCCTGATGCCGGGCGTGTTTCGGCACCGTGGCTCTCTCTCTTCCGGCTGTCGCCTCCCTGCCTCCGGGCTCTGCCTGGGTTTGCGTTGGGTGCGAGGTGCGGCTCTGGGGGAGCAAGGGGCTCACTCGAGGCAGCGGGATCCGCATGAGCAAAGGCCCAGGGGCCTGGAACGCCAGGCGGGGGTGCTCTGTGTGAGTCCCGCAGCCCTGTCCCGGGGCAGCTGTCACCTGTCTCCACCTGCCTCCCTCTCTGTGCCGCCCCCGCGCAGGCTGTGCCTGGGGGTCTAACGTGCTACGTCTCGCACGCATGTGCATGCGCACACACGCGTTCCTGCTAACCGCGGCTGGCACTGCCGCGTTGGCACCCGCGTCCTGGCCCTGCCATCCTGCCGCTGTCTGTCTGCAGCCCCGAAGCCCCGCTCCCTGTGTGCGCCGCCTCCTCCGTCCTCGCGCGATCGCTCTGCGGTGTATGGGGAGAGTTCAGCTCTGACAGTAGGGCTCGGATGTGGGATTCAAGGCGCAGCTCAGGGGAGACCAGGCGGAGGGGCGCTCCTCTGGAATCCGCAAATCAGCCCCCAGAGGCCGCCCCTTCGCCTGCGTCCCTGCTCAGCTCCTGGGGGCTCTTTGGACTCTTGCACCTGTCCCGGGACGCGCCCACCTGGCGAGCGGCGGCCCTGCCTTCCCTCCTGGCTCTCCCCCGCCCCCCGCCATGCCGAAAGGCCCTGGGGCCCCAGGGAGGGGGGAATCAGTGCTGCATTGCCATGGTGACCAGATTTCACCTGCGGCATCGGGGACTCTGGGGGAGATGGTCTCAGCCCCCAGGACCGGCCAGAGCCCGCCCCTCCCTGACCTGGCTTCCCCCATGAAGACACACCTCCGAGTATCTCTGCTCCTCTCTCATCTGCTCCTCCAACACCTTTCTTGAAGCCTTGGTGGTTGCCGTGGAAATGGCTCTGGAAGCAAACCTGTCCAAGTGGGCTGAGGAAAAGTCCTCAAGAAAAATATGGCTCTCTGCTGGTCCCCCCGTGGGCCCCGGGGCCTCCAAGACTGTGCCCTGTGGGGGCACTTGCGACTGGCAAGACCCTCAGCTCACCAGGCCCCCTGCTGTTCTCCGGCTTCCGGTTTCCCCTCCTCCAGCGCAGCCCCCCATATCAGCCGCCCTGGTTAGGAGCTGGAATTTTATTTTTAGAAAGATGGACACCCTCTGCTTAAAACCGTCCATGGCTCCCTATTGCCTATAGGATGAAGCTGGTGGCTTGTAGGGGTCTTAGGATCTGAACCTCTCTTTTGGTTCTCGGCCACCTCTGCCGTCACTCCCCCGCCCCCAGTCCCTAGCCACACTTTACCAAGCCCCTGTCCCTTTGCACACACAGTTTCTCTATAGAGATGCCTCCACTGCCCTCTCTGGCAAACCCTCCAAGGCTCGGCTCAGATGCCACCTCCTCCAGGAAGCTTCCCCTTATTTCTCCAGCCTCCTTCCCCACAAAGTCAGGCCCAGGGCGACAAACTCAGGGACCAACGAGGCCAGGCAGGAGACTTAATGACTAATATATGAACATCTTTCACTTCCACAAAGAAACAGGTGCTCGGCCACGAAAGCTGTAAGCGAGATGTCTTGGTTCACCTTTCTCCCACCCGATTGCTCTTATTTCTGCAGCAGTGGATGCCCTGGGGACACCCTGGCACACGGCAACTGACCCGTTGCCCCAGAGTCAAGGGGACAATAGGGAGGGGTGGGGATTGGGGAAGACACCGCCCTGTCTGTAATGCAAGCCGCCAGAGATCTGGAGCTCAGGTGACAGCTCAGAGTCCTCATTGTGCCATGCGGAGCCGGGCACTGGGCCTTCTTACTCCCAGGGTGTCTAGCAAGGAGTTGGCCCCTAGAAGGTGCCCAGCAGCGGCCTTTCCAATGGCCGGACGGATGCACGAATCCGCACTGTCTCTTGAACCTGCCAAGCCTGCTCCTGCCACAGGGCCTTTGCACTTGCCGTGCCCACTGCCTAAAATGCTCTTCTCTCAGACAGCCGCATGTCTCTTTCTCCCTTTATTTAGGTCTCCACTTAAATGTCACCTTCTCTGAGCACCCCGCTACACACATACAGGCGTTTTATGCCCTGTTCTCTTTATATTTTTTTTCACAACACAATCACCTCCTGCTGCTATATTTGTTTCTTTGTTTTTAATTAAAAAAAATTTTTTTTGAGACAGGATCTTGCTCTGTCACCTAGGCTAGAGTGCAGTGGCATCATGATAGCTCACTGCAACCTCAAACTCGGGCTCGAACCATTCTCCTGCCTCAGCCTCCCAAGTAGCTGGGACTACAGGCACGCGCCACCACCACACCTGGCTAGTTTTTCTATGTTTTGCAGAGTTCGGGTCTCACTCTTGCTCAGGCTGGTCTTGAACTCCTGATCTTAAGAGATGGTCCCGCTTTGGCCTTCCAGAGTGTTTAGGATTACAGGTGTGAGCCACCGCGCCTGGACTGCTATATTTATTTTTCCAGCATTTATATAGTGCTCTGATGAACTAGGAGATGCTTCTAAAATGTCACCAACATAAACTCATTAAATCCCTGTAACAACACTGGGAGGGAGGGGAAACTATCACACCTATTTTCCAGATGAGGAAACCGAGACTCAGAGAGGTGCGGTGACTTGGCCAAGGTCACACAGCTGGTGGGTGGCAGAGCTGAGGTCCGGACCCAGGCATCTTGCTTCCTTACCATGTATTTGTTTGCTTACCTGTTTAGCATCTGTCACCCACCCCCATGGGCAGTGATGTGTCTGTTTTGTTCCCTGCTCTGTCCTCAGATCTGAGCCTGGTGCATAATAGGCTTTTAATAAATATTTCTTGGAAGGATGGAGGAAGGGAAACAGAGGATCAGAGGGTTGGAAGGAAGACTCTTGGGCCTTCCGGGCTTAGCCAGATGTCAAGACTGTCTTGTCGGAAGCTTCTCAGCCTCCTAGAGGGTTTGAGTCATCCTGTCTGGGAGGGGCCTTGCCCTGCCCTTCCTCCCCCTCCAATAGAGCCTCTGTCTTCTGACCTCTCCCAGGCAAAGGTGCCAAACCACACTCCCGGCTCTCCGGGCCCATGCCGGGCACGCTTCCTCCAGTGACGGGAGGATAGGAGGGGAACAGGCAGGAGGCAGGAAGTCTCCGGAACAAGGTGGCCTGGAGTGAACAGGAGAGGGCCTGCGCCTTGCCAAGTTCTCCAGGGGCCCTGAAACAGGGGACTTGGCTGAGGGGGCAGCGGGGGCGCATGTGAGTTTCACCCTGCGAGGTGAGTCCCTTTGCATGAGTATGAATACAGCGACTTGCAGCATCCACTCCTCCCACGCCTTGAGACAGATGCTACAGAGGAGGAGCCTGAGGCTCAGCGAGGTGGAGTCACCGTCTGGGATGTCCGGTGATCCCCAAATCACAGGGGTGGAAATGGAGCCTCGGAGGTGTGGAGGGTGGGCCTGAGGCCACACGCCAGGGCCACCTCCTGGCTGGGCTTTGATGCCCTGCACCACCCCCTCCAGCCCTCAGGCGATTGATCCTTTGGTTCCAGCCGAGGGATTCGAATAAAGTGAGGCAGAGGCTCTTGCAGGGCAGGTGGCCGTCCCGGCCAGGGAGGGAGACGGGGCTGTGCTGGGGCTGGGGCTGGCAGAAGCCTTGGCTCCCTGGTCCGGCCCAGGGCAGCCCTGATGTGCGAGGAGGTAGAGAGGGACCCCTGGTCCACGCCTGGCCCCGTCCCTCCCCTGCTTCCAAAACCCTCCAGGCTCGTCTCTGAGCTCTGCTGGTTTCTGAAGACGCAGCCCTTTGCTTCGGGTCAGAACCAGCAAACTGGACTCAGCCTCCCTTCCTTTCCCTCGTGGGACGGGGATGCCGGGCGTCCGTGCAGAACATCACGGCCGGATTTCGCTATGCGGACGCCTCTGCTCCCTGACCGTGAGCCACGGACCGTGTCCGCATCGCCGTTCTGTGACGTGCTCACAATAACCCTGTTGGCCCCATTTTGCAGATGCGGCTCAGGGAAGACTGGTGGCTTGTCCACAGTCACTGAGCCAGGAAGGGCCTTTGAACCTAGCCCAGCCGATTTGCAAGTGTGGGCTCTTAGCCACTGTGCAGCCTGGGATGGGGCACGAGTCTGAGACAACCTCGCAGTCGGCAAGGACCCCAGTCTTGCTCTTGGAGTGGCAGTGGGGGCAGGGGAAGGGCTGCAAGTTAACCTTGAACCTCTGGCCCAGAGATCTTACTCCCCACCCCGATTTCCTGAAGGGAAGGTTTTGTTATTGCCACTTCATAGGTGACTTCGGCACAGCCCAGAGAGGCAAAGCAACTCGCCCGGCATCACACAACATGGAGCTGAGTTGTGCTGTCTTTTTGCCGGCCCCGAGCCCAAGGCTGGGAACAGATACTTGGCCCATTCAGCCATGGTGTTTTTTTTAAAGCTGAAAGGGAACCCTTGAGATCATGCACCTCAATCTCCTTGTCTTATAAATGGGAAAATGGAGGCCCCCAAAGATTGAGAAGCTATCTAAGGACATTTGCTAGGCAGGGCCTGTGAGGTAGGAAAGAAAGAGCACTAGGTCCTCAGTCTGGGTTCACATTCCCACCTCTGCCCCTCACTAGCCACATGGCCTTGGATGAGACCCCTAACCTTGCTGGGCTCCAGCTTGTCTACTCTAAAATGGTCACAATTCCATGAGGTTTGGCTGGGATGATGCTCATAGAGCACCTCTTGATGTCTTGGCTCACATAGCAGGTGCTCAATAAAATATAGCTAGGATGGTGATTATTATTAATATCGTTTAACCCTGATATTCTAGGGGCTGAAGATCCTTGCCAGGTTGGCCCTGCGGGTCCCGTGTCCCTGGCCAGGGCTCTGGCGGGAGTCTAAGGGGCTGCTGGGATGTTTTCCTCAGTCGCCGCGCAGAGCAAAGCATAGCACTGAGCACCAAGCGCTTCAGAGCAGATGTGTCTGGGTTCTCCGCGTCCTGGTTCTCTCCCAGGGCAGGCCGGGGAGCTGTTGCTGGGGACGGTCCTCCGTCTGCCACCTCCCAGGCGTCTCAAGGTGCCAGAGAAGGGAAGGAAGCCAGGCTGCCGGGGCAGCACCCGATGCGGGCTTTCCCCTGCGGCTGAGCGTGAGCCGTGCTGGCCCAGATCGGGGTGGGCAGGGCCTGGGAGGACAGCGGCATCTCAGGTGGCACCCAGGGCCTTCCCCGTGTGCCAGCTCCGAGCCCACGCTCCGAGCAGCGCATCAAGTGCGTGCCGTAGGCTGGCTCCCAGCTTGGGGAGAAGCCGCCCACCCCTGGCTGCCTTCTAGACCACATCCTGAGCAGCCCACGTAGGCAGCCCCGGCCCTCTAGACACCCTGTGTACACAACTGGGGATTATCGGCATGAGTGGGCCCAGGGCCGGCTTCGGGGATTAACTGGATATGGCGCCGGCCCCCGGGCCAGTGGGATGTAAGCGGGGCAGCAGATCTGTTTACAGGTCACCTCGAGGGGCTGGGGCAGTGTTTGTGGGGAGAGGCACAGGCCGTTGGCTTGGTGGCTTTGTCTGAGAGCTGGGTGGCTGGGAGGATGCTTGGTGTTTGCGTGCCGGCCCCGTTGGTGGGGGCCAGGGCGGTTTTCTGGCCTGGAAGTAGGGGTGTCCATGCGAATGTTCTTCCTGGGGACATTTTGCCACCAGGAATGACTGCTGGGGTGGCGGGTGGCTGCAGGGGCAGCTGAGCCTCCAATACAATAATGGGGCTGTGCTAGTTTTTTCTTTTATAGTTTTGTTTTGTTTTGTTACGATGGGGCTGCATTTGTAGGGAAGCGTCCGCACTCTCCCGGCCCGTGCGACCTGGTGCCGAGTCAGGGTTCGGGCTGGGGCTTGGGTCAGATCTTAGCTCGGCCCTAGGGCAGGCAGGATCCGGATTGCTGGGGCCTCGGCCAGGAGTCGGTCTTGCTTGCTAAGAACAGCAAACGGCTGCTGCGGGGTTTTAGGCAGGGAGTGACGTGATGTGGTCTGCAGTTTGAAATGACCTGCCTCCCAGGGGGAACGTGACCTGTCTGCCGGGTGGACAGGTGCGAGGCCACACAGGGGCGCAGAAACACCGATCTGCGAGCTGTGCTGGGGAGACGACGGGTAGAACTTGCGGACAGATGCAGGGGCGAGGGCGGGGGAGGCATGGAGAGTCTAGCGTCTGAGTCAGCGTGTCAGCAGGAAATGGGCGACCCACTCCGATGGGGTTATCGGGGAGAACGCTGTCGGGGTGGGCAGTGGGGAGGAGGGTTGCTGGGCTCTCGGTCCAGCAAAGGTGGGGAAAACGGACGGCCCGGCGTGGAGGGGCTGGAGGAGGGTCCTGGGCACCCAGAGAGTGTGGCTGTGGCCAAGCCACCCAGACCCTGCACGGAGGGAGATGGAGGACGGCCGCCCACCTGCAGTGCCCCACCTGAGAGTCTGAGACCCAAGCCGGAGGTCAGAGGGCAAGCCGCCCATTGAGGTTTCCATGCAGGGCAGCCTGCAGGGCCCCGAGCGGGCGGGGAGGGGAGTGGATGTAGAGACAGAGCTCCCTGGGGAGGAAGAAAATGCTTTCATGCTTCAAGGAGTGGCATTCTAATGGGGAGCTGCAGGCAGTGGCGTGGATATTTTGGGGGATCTCCCTGCATCTGTGCGCGAGACAGCTTCTGCAGCTTTGCGGGGGGCCTTCTGGCCTGTCTGCAGGTGGGCGGCCAGGTCCGGGGACCCAGCACCGTGTTTCAGCCCGTGCTCAGGGAGCCCTAAGCTCGAACACGGCTCCTCCAAAAGCCAGGAGAAAACGGAGCAGCCTGTTGGAGCCGGAGCCTCCCAGCTCTCTGCGGTGACTCAGCGCAGCTCCTGCACGCACGTGGGCGTGGGACCAGGGAGGGGGAAACTCTCTCCACACAGAGCTAATTCTGTCCCAGGGCTGGCGGCCAGGCCTGCGGCTGGAACATCTGCTGGCGCTGTGTGGTTTCCAGGTCTCCGAGCCTCTCGGAGCTGGGGATCCAGGGACTGTAGCCCCTGAAGTGTCCGCTGGAGCCACCTCTCTGCCCTGGAGGTGGAAGGGCTGGTAGACGGGACCGGCCAGGGGACTCTAGCGGAAGGCAAAGGCCTCGGGACTTGGGCCTGGGGGGTGCTGGGGGCTGCTCGGGAGAGACGTGTTTGAGGGTGAGAGTGGTGCCTAGCAGGCCTCATTTCATGTCAGCTGCAGTGGTCTTGGGCTTTGGGGTCAGAGAGCCCTTGGCTCAAATCCTGAGCTGATGCTTAAAGGCTGTGTGATCCTGGGCTAGTCACTTCACCTCTCTGAGCCTCTGTTTGCAAAGCAACACCACAGTCCACACGGGGTGCGCTGAGGCACGAGTTAGGGGAGTTCTAGGCTCCAGGAATAGTCCGCACGCAAAAGACAGACCAAGCCCCTCTTCGCTGTGGCTTTGGGAGAATCACTTACTGTCTCGGGGCCTCAGTTTCCCCTGTTACAAAACAGAACGTCTTCTGAGGGGCCTCCTACCTCCTAAAAGCCTTTTGGAGGCTAAGAGAACTGGAGGAGAGCTGTGTGGGCCATGCAGCTGGGCTGTCAGGGTAGGGTACGTAAGAGTCAGGGACAGCAGCCAGGCCAAACATGGCCATTTGCAGAACGGGGAAAGTTTCCAGTTCCCCGGCTGGGTTCCCACGGCCCAGGCCCTGATAAGGGCCCCGCATTCGGCCTGGGGCTGCCATCGGGAACAGGTTAGCGCAGGCTGTCATGAGAGAGACAGCGGGCTGGGGGACGAGAGGCTCACTTGGGCTGGCCAGGCACCCAGGTGAGTGATGCTGCAGGTGACAGGTGGCTGAGACTCCCAGACGGGAGGGCTGACTGATGACCGGGAGTCGGGGAGGAGGAGGAGGAGGCTGAGACAGAGAGAGAAGGCAGGGAGACCACAGAGACAGAGAAGGTGACACACAGAGAAAGGCAAACGGGGACACAGGGACAGCGAGAGAGGCAGAGAGCATGAGCCAGGCGAGAAACGGAGGGTGGAGAGGCCAGGCGGAGGAGGGGCTGCCCTTTGCCGACGGGGTACCCACTGGCAAAGAGGGGTGGCCAGTGCCACAGAGCAGAAGCAGAAGGCAAACATCTGGCCCTGCTGGCCCCTGAGCCGGTGGGGGACAAGGCCAGCAGGGAGCAGCCAGAGAAGGTGGACCCTGGGTTAGAAGCGTGAGCTAGGAGCAGCAAGGAGAGCTGGCCGCCCCCAGGCGGAGGGGCTGGCGGCGGGGGTGGTTACCGGCACCCCTGCAGCCCCTCCGGGGAGGGAGCCGGGGCTCGCCGTCCTACAGCCCTGCAGTCCCCGCCAGAGACTCTGGGTGATCAACTCGCCAGGCAGGTGTGAGGTGTGACCCCAGGCAACCTCCGACACCCTGCCTGGGCAAGGTGGCACGATGCCAAGGACCTTGCGGGGTCAGGGGAGGTGGCGGCGAGAAGAGGTGCGTTCTTGCCCACGGTCTGCTGCATTCCAGCACCCACGCCAGCGCCCGGGGAAAAGGCTCCCCACCCACGTCCATGCAGGATGGCGGCTGGACGAGCCCCTCCGGGAACAGGCCTCTCCTGCAGCGGCTGCGGCCAGAGGCGTTTCCCGTTGGGGTGTGCACCGGAGGGAGGCCGAGGATTGAGGGGGGATGCCACAGGGCACCAGGGGCCTCACCTGGCCCCGTCTGTGAAATGCACACCCTGGACCTTACCAGATCCATCTTGGGAGCTTCCGCTGGGGCAAAGGCCAGAGGTTTCTGGAATGTTCCAAGGAGGCGAGGCAGTAAAGAAAGAGAGTTTGGCTATTCGGCGGGCTCTGAGTTCGAAGTCTGGTACCTGCCTGGCTCTGAGTTTCCTCCTCTGTCCAGAATGGCTAATTGGACCCACCTCGCCTCCCTGAGCTCTCTGTGTGACCTTGGGCATGTTACTTACCCTCTCTGGGCTGCGGTTTCCTCATCAGCAACAGTACTTAGAACGGTGGCTGGAATGCAGTGAGGACTATTGAGATATATGTGTTTGTTTCGTAAAACGTAAGCCAGTGACACCCACCTGAGCCTGTTGTCCTCTGCAGAGGGAGGAGCAAGGTGTGACCTTGAGGCCTGTCCCCTCACCAGCAAGAGTCCTGCCTGCTGTGGAGGTGAGGGCAGGACACGGCCACCTGCCTGGTGGCCACCCTGTCCCCAGCAGGCAGGGGCTGGGCTCTCTGCGCAGGTGCTGGGGTGCAGCCCGCGGCACAGCTGCCCCTGGCCGGGCTGGCGCTGTTACTTCCGTTAGCCAGTCCAAGTCCAAGTTCATCCCCCGCCTGCCGGGGAAGAATGTCGGGCGGGGCTCTGCAGGCTGCTCGTTTGGCGCCGTGCCTGCCCTGCGTGGCTTGGCCGGGGATTCGGCGACCCAAGCCTTGAGCTGGGCGCCGCCCAAGCATGAACCCCAGGCAGAGACCGGGGTGCCGGTCTGTTTGTTTGGGGTTTTTCTGGACCTCAGGAGAGGCGTGAGGGTTGACATCATGACACCCCTCGGCCCATCCTCATCTCTGTCGGGGGCCTCCGGGAGCCCCCGCACTTAGCTTATTTTCTTTCTCTGCTGCGCTCATTTCCCCGTTACCCCTCCCAGCCCTGCGGGTCTAATCTGTTCAACATGTATCTCGGTACTTGGCCGGACAGATTCTTGCAAAACGCGCGTGGCTGCTTCGTGGGCACGTGCTCCCGGTGTGCCGCGGTGCTGGGGGTCTAGAGCTCGCCGGCACGCTGGGGTTTAGCTGGCTTTACGTTGTCGGGTGCGCGCCTGGGTCGCTGTTGTTTCTCAGGCCTGCGGAATAGCCCAGGGCGGGCGCCCGCTCCTGTTTCGCCCGTCCTCTTTCCAGCAATGGGCACTCCAGCTTCCAGATGTGTCTGTGCCCTGCCCGGGGTCCCAGACCCTTGCCCACTCCTGTGTGCACATCTCCCCAGGGCGCTCACTCCCGACAGCTGGCACCTCCACCTCCGTGGGAGGACCGGCCTCAGAGGCTGACGGCATCTGGGAGCGCCCACCCCAGGACAGGGTGGAGGGACAGAAGTGCGGGATGTGACCCGCTCTGTTCCCAGAGTGGTTGGCGGGGCGTGAGCAGGATGCCGCCCCTTGGCCTGCCCTCCCGCTCCCGTCCCACTTCCCCACCCCTTGCCTGGCTTTTCCTGGAACACTTCCTTCATAAATCACTCCCACAGAAATCCTCGTTTGAGGATTTGCTTCTGAAAAAGCAGAAGAGAAATCCCCGCCAACTACGCACGTGAACATCAGGCCACGCGTTTCCTGAGGAGGGTGGGGGGCGCTGGGGGCCGCTGCCGGGATGGTCACCCAGGAGGGACCGTCACCCCGGCGTTCACAGGGGCCCCCACCTGGCCAGCCTGGGAAGCGGCCAGCTCTCGGCGCTTGCCACCATCTGGTGGGTGTACGGGGTGTTGTCTTGTTGTGGTTTTCATTTGCATTTCTTTGAGCTTCAAGTCGCATGCCTGGGTTTGGGGACTTCCCTCCTGTCAACCGCCTGTTCTCACCATTTGCCCACTTTCCTGTTGGGGTTTCTGCCTTTTTGGATGGGTAGGAAGTTGGCCCGTGAACATTGCAGACGGCAAGCCCTTGTTGGGTGTGGAGACTGTATAAATGTCCTCCCCCCCCCAGGGGGGGAGCGTGTGTGTGTGTGCCTGTTAAGGTGTGTGTCTCTGTGTGAGCACACGTGTGTGCGTCCGTGTGCATGTGTAGCCCATTATAAGGGTGGCACAGGGTGAAGACAGGAAGACCACGGGGAGAAGAGAGGAACAGAGAGGGTGGGACACAAAGAAAGGCAAACACAGCGACAGAGAGAACAATTCAGACAAAAGGGAAGGGCGAGCAGGAGAGAGGCCCGGGCCCTAGCATGAGTGACGCTTCGGAACAGAGGGGTGGAGATCGGATTCCCAAGCTCAGAGCAAGCGACCCGGAGGAGCCACAGTGGCAAGGCTGATAGCCGCACCCACGACCACGGCAGTGTGACGCCAAGCTCTACCTGTGTCCAAAGCCTGCGTGTCCCCACCTGAAGATGTGTTTGCTCACCTCCCAACCCCGTGGGGCCATCGGGAAGACCGAGCGAGACGTGCGTAAGGTCCCCGGCTCCCTCTCTGGCACACAGGACGTGCTCCGGGAGACATTAATGGGGAACTCTCCCTGCGCAAGGCAGCGCCCCGAGCACGTAGCAAACGGGGGCCTTCCGTTGTAACAGCAGCCTGGCGACGTCGGCCTCGGACTGGCTACACCGCGCCTGCATCAGAATTGAGGCTTCAGTGAGGGCTGACGAATGTGCTCAGGGCCACCTAGGTCACGTGGCTCTTCCCCGTGGAGCCGGAGTCCACCCTAGGTGGGTGTGAAGCCCTTGGTTCAGCGGTCCCGAACCTTTTTGGCACCAGGGACCGGTTTCATGGAAGCCCATTTTTCCGTGGCTGGGGGGCGTGGGGGATGGTTCCTAACAGGCCATGGACCAGCACCCGTCCGTAGCCTGGCGGTTGGGGACCACAGCCTCGAGACTGCCTGCCATCCAGTCCCGACTCCAAAAGTGCATCCCTGTTGCCTTAGCTCACCCTGGTCCTAAGAAATAGGCAGGGCAGGCAGGTGTTGCTACCGTCCCCATTTTGCAGATTGCACAACAGAGGTCCTGAGAGCAGAAGCAACTTGTTCACAGGTGACAGGTGACACAGCGGGTCTCCAGCCTCCCACATGCAGGCCTGTGCCGCCACCTCCCTGCCCCTGACATCCCTTCCCGCAGACCTGCTGGGACTGTCCCAGGGAAGGGCCCAACACGACTGGCCAGGGGAGTCTGGCCCCAGAGGCTCGGGGCAGGGCAGGGTCTGAGGCAGAACCTGGGGGCTGAGCCAGGAGACTCCTCTGTCCCCTGGGCTCTCTGGGGAGCTGGGTACGGGAAGCGGGGCAGGCTGGCGGCAGGCTGGCCTGACCATCAGGGCTGTGACGAGTGACATGGCCCCTGCTATGTGATCCCCATGTGTGCTCCAGACCTCAGCCAGATTGTCCTGAAAACTGGGTATCCCTGCAGGGTGGAGCTGGGGACCCTGGGGCACCAGGTAAGGTGGGAACAGACATGGACCTCACTCCCTCACCTTTACGATGGGAGTGACAGCAGCACCACTCCAGGGAGTTGTTGGAGGTGTACGAGCTAATGCAACTAAAGTGCTTGATACAGTGTTCCAGTTGTTGTGTGCACCCAATCAATTATTATTTGTCACAAGGAACTAAGACAGGGTAAAGTATAATTAGATGTAGATATAAGGATCAACCAAAACCAGTGCAGAAACCTGCAGACCAGCAGGGTGAAGAGATTTACTGCCTTGGACATGCAAATGTGACTCTGAGCTTCCTTGTGGCCACATCAAGAAGGGAAATGTGATCAACCGTATAATAGAACCTGAATTATCAAGACTGAGGAAGCAACCTAGTCCCTCAGGGGAAACAATATTTTTTCCTTACCCTGAATGCTCCAGAGTATTTCTCCCTGGGCCGGGGTTTTCATAAAGGGAGACAGCGGGCGGCATCACTGGTCAGGAATTACATAGCGCAGGTGTGATTTTCACATGGGAGCTGCCTGCAGAGATGTTGAGGGAAAGATGGAAGAAAATCTGAGAAGGCGCCTTGGGGAAGGCTGTTCCGTGGGGGTCCAGGAATGTAATAAAGATCTGGGCTCTCAGAATTCAAGGGCTCAAAGGCTTGGGCAGGTGCTATTAGAGGCTACTAACCCTTTAGGGAAGCAGGGAACTGAAGAGTCTTTTCACTTGGGACCCTTGAAAGTCAGATTCTGGAGTCAGACCTCCTAGCTGTGTGGTCTCAGGCAAGTGGCTTCTCTTCTCTGAACCTCGGTTTTCTTATCTGCCAACTGGAGTCATCCTTGCAGGGCTGTTGGGGGCACTGCACGGAGTCTTGGGTAGCTCAGTAGTATTTGGCCTGTGGTCGGCACTCACAGAAATATTAACCATGTGTATGCACACACTGTGTATAAACCGTGTGTATATAGTGGCACATACTTTGTTTTGTGAGTTTCCTGGTTGTGGGGGGCCGGGGTCCAAGGAATATGAATAATTAGAATTTTACAGCTCTTTACAATTTGCAGTCAGCAAACAATTCATCATCGTTTCACACGATCCTCCCAGCGACATGAGGCTTGCCTCCATTTGAGAGGATGAAGGGTCGGGGCTCAGAGAAGCAGCGTCTCCCCCGGACCTGCCCTTGAACTCAGAACTAGGGACACAAGTAGGCAGGGAGGCCCTGGTCCTCCAGTCTTCCTGGGCTTGTCCTGCTGTCCCAGCAAGGCCCATTTTAGAAGGGAGTTAGGAGGGGAAGCCTGAGAAACAAGAACAAGAACACAATGCTCCAAGTACTTTCCCTGTGACGGTCCACCCCCACGAGCCCATTTTACAGATAGGACAACTGAGGTGCGGAGAAGGGAACTGACTTGTCCGAGGTCACAGGGGGGGGTCATGCAAACCCAGGATGTGGACTCGGGTGGCCTGGCTGGGCCCCGGAGTCTGCTGTTCTGCCCTGGCTGTGAGCAGGAGCGGGCTCAGGACAGGCAGGATGTGTGTTGGGACAGAGGCTCGGGGCAAATCCGTGACTTGGGTCTCCCTCGCACTTCAGGGAGAGCCCAGGGGCTAGTGGCAGGCGGGGGGCAGGGGACATTGACACACTCAGGATGAGGAGTGAAGGGCGGACAGATAGACATGCCCAGAGGCTGTCAGCGCCACCCTGTGCCAGCCCGGCCTGGCTGCAGCTCAATGATGGAAAGACGTGGCCTCTGACCCGAAGCTGCTCCCAGTCCAGCGGGGAGCCCAGCATGATGTCATCTCTGCAGACGGCGCTGTGTGAAGCGCTCAGTCCTGAGTCTCTGCTCCTCCCCCGGCTCAGGCACCCGGCCACTGCCAACAGGGGGACGGGGGTCCTGGGGGTGGGGAGACGCCTGGCGGGCTCTTCCTCCTCTCGGCCTTCCAGCTTCTTAATTTGTCCTTCAAAACTCAGCTCGGATGCCACCTGCCCCAGGAGGCTTTGGAGTCCCAGGCTGGGTGACAGCCCCGCCACTGGGCTTCTCGGGGCAGCCTGGGCTCGCCCCAGCTGCAGTGCTGTCTCCCTGCCTTGCCCCTGGGAGCTTTTTCTGGGAAGGGACCCTACTAAAGCCATTTCTTCGTCCCTGGTGGCTCCACAGCCCAGCTCGGGGAACTCGGACAGGGTCCTTTCTTCCTCAAGGACACGCTTGGTGACGGCCACCAAGCTGGGCAGCGTGCAGTGGTGTGTAGGAGCCCCGTTTCTGCGGGCGTGGTTCAAATGCCAGCTCTCCCACCCTGCCTGTGCGTGGGCGCAGGTCCTCATCTCGTCCCCTCGAGCCTCCCCGTAGCCCTCGTGGGGTTGAAGTGAGGCCATCTGGACTGGGAGCTCAATGCGTGTCCCCGTTATTGTCGTGAGCACCGATCGGGTTTCCTCCCATCACAAGAGGGCTGCTCCAGGGTCCCTGTCTCCCCGCTGTGCTCCAGTGCCACGGGACACCCCCGGGGACCCCTCAGTGGGCATCTCTGGACCGTCCTCCCAGCGTACAGAGTGGGGCGACACCCACGCTTAAACTCCGAGCCCTGTGAGCCCAGAGCCCTCAGTGGAATTTTCCAAGTGGCTTTTATTTAATAAAAGCAAAAGATGGCTTTTATGTAATAAAATACAACCTCAACCCCGTAAGGATCGGTAATGAATTTATGTGCAGGAAGGTTGGAGTTATTTATAATGAAGCATCGACTGGCAGTCTCGCCAAGCTGAGACGCCTGATTTGGAGCCTATTTGTCGAGATGGGGGGAGATCGTGCAGCAAAGAAAGAGCACAGATGCCGGGGTGTCAGATCCCTGGTTTCAAATTCTGCTCATCAGCCCGGCACGGGGGCGGGGGGTTGCAGCTGGGCAGTAGCGTAATCCCTAGTGTTCATTGAGGGCTTCCTTTGTGCCAGCATCAAGCTAAATGCTCCACATTCTTGATGCCTTTCGTTCTCATATACACTCCGTGAAGCGAGTGTTCCCATTTTACTTATGAAAAAACTGAGGCTCAGAGAAGAGAAATCACGTGCCCAAAGCCGAACAGCTGGTAAGTGGCCAAGGCTAGGTTTGAACTGTGCATGTGATGATCACTGCCTCTAAGACCGTACAAGCTTGCCGACTCCTCAAAATCTCCGCCGGAAAAATACTCAGTAAGGTTGTTGTGGGGACGGGGTCTGCAGCAAATTCACGGTGCCCAGAGAATGCCTGGTGAGAATGAGGCTTCTTTCTCTGAGCCTCAGTTTCCACATTCCTTAAAACAAGAATCCCCGGGAAGACTCAATGACACAAGGGAAGGAAAGTTCTTGGGACCCAGCAGGTGCTCCGGGAAGTTCCTCTTCTGTCTTCTCTGTGCCCAACACTGCCTCGAATGGTGTTTTGGGTCCCACCCTGGCAACGGATTTGCATCGAGCCATCTACACTGTCCTTCGCCATCTTCCTTCCTCCACCCGACCCTGACTCGGGCTGTCATCTAGTGATATGCGGGGACAGGGGAGTGGCCGGGATGAAAGGTCCAGCAGTTGATCTGGGTGGTCCGCTGCTCCAGGTTCTAGGGCCTCCATCCCGTCCCATCTGGGTAACCTTGCCTGAGTGACAGCTTTTCTGGACTTCTGCTTCCTCCTTCGTAAAATGGGAATCAGGTCGATAGATCCTATTTCTGGCTCTGAGTCCACTCCACTCTCTGGTTCTTAGACCTGGATCCAACTGCCACCCTCTTTTTCTTTTCTGCAGGTGTTTCTGGCTGTGCCTGGGGACTGATTGGCCGAGGACCCACGTTCTTCGGACACCGTAACGGGGAACGGTGAGGAACTCTAGTGATCTGAACTCCAAAGGGGACCAGTGACCAGTGACTGCTGAGAGGGTGGGAAACCAGGAGGATGCCAGCAAGACTGTCCCCTGGGTTTTGGAAGCATAGTTGGACCAAGTTCATGGTGCCGGGCATCTCTCCTTCATTGCACTTGGCATTGTTGCAATTCTCCCACTATTTGAGGGACCTTTTGATGAACAATTGTCTCCCACACTAGACTGTAGGGGAGGAAGGATCCCACAGAGGCAGAAAACATGTTGTCAAGAGGATAGACTCTGAAGCTTAGATTTTGAATCACAGCTCTGTCTTTTCTTTGCATGACTTTGGGCAAGTGACTTGAGCTCTCTGTGCCTCAGTTTCCTCATCTGTAAGACAGAGTTTGTAAATTGCCTACCTCATGGGGTGGTGGCAAGGATTAAGAGAGTTTACATATGGCATGCCCTTGGAACAGTGCCTGGCATGGAGGAGGTGCCGGAGAGGTTTTTGTTAAATAACAAATAAATAAATAAAACAGCAAAGCAGGTAAATGGTTAAATCGCAAAACTGGGCTTGCTCAGAGTGAGGGAGGTTGTTGCTGGTCTTGCTAGTGTTGGTCAAAGTCTTAAAGCCGGTTCCAATCCAAGATTTCCTAACAGCCCTGTCTCCCACTGCAGAGGATGGAGGATGAAGATTACAACACCTCCGCCCTCTATGACGAAAACTACCCCGATGACTTCGACTCGATCGTGGTGTTGGAGGAGGCGTCTCCCCTGGGAGCCAGGGCGGCCAGGATCTTCCTGGTGGTGCTCTACAGCCTGGTCTGTTTCCTCGGGGTGCTGGGCAACGGTCTGGTGATCGTCATCGCCACCTTCAAGATGAAAAAGACGGTGAACACCGTCTGGTTCCTTAACCTGGCGGTGGCGGACTTCCTGTTCAACGTCTTCCTCCCGATCCACATTGCCTATGCCGCCATGGACTACCACTGGGTTTTTGGGACGGCCATGTGCAAGATCAGCAACTTCCTGCTCATCCACAACATGTACACGAGCGTCTTCCTGCTGACCGTCATCAGCTGTGACCGCTGCGTCTCCGTGCTGCTCCCCGTCTGGTCCCAGAACCACCGCAGCGTCCGGCTGGCCTACGTGGCCTGCGTGGCCATCTGGGTCCTGGCATTCTTCTTGAGTTCGCCATCCCTCGTGTTCCGGGACACGGCCAATGTGCACGGGAAAACGTCCTGCTTCAACAACTTCAGCCTGGCCGCGGCCGGGCCTTCCCCGGGGCCCGCTCACCCCCAAATGGACTCTGTGGGGTACAGCCGGCACATGGTGGTGACCGTCACCCGCTTCCTCTGCGGCTTCCTGGTCCCCGTCCTCATCATCACCGCCTGCTACCTCACCATCGTCTGTAAGCTGCAGCGCAACCGCCTGGCCAAGACCAAGAAGCCCTTCAAGATCATCGTGACCATCATCGTCACCTTCTTCCTCTGCTGGTGCCCCTACCACACGCTCTACCTCCTGGAGCTCCACCACACCGCCATGCCTGGGCCCGTCTTCAGCCTGGGGCTGCCCCTGGCCACGGCCATTGCCATTGCCAACAGCTGCATGAACCCCATTCTGTACGTCTTCATGGGTCAGGACTTCAAGAAGTTCAAGGTGGCCCTCTTCTCCCGCCTCGTCAATGCTCTGAGTGAGGACACAGGTCACTCTTCCTACCCCAGCCATAGAAGCTTTACCCGGATGTCGTCAATGAATGAGAGGAGTTCCATGAATGAGAGGGAGACCAACATGCTCTGAGCCTCACCTGGGAGCCCCCAGTGGACACTCCCAACCCCAGGACACCCAAGGACATGTCTTCTGATGACCAGGCCAAGAACCTCTTTAGCACCCACGGATGTCCTCTGCATAGGAACAAGCAGTGCTTTGAGCTGTGAATCCAGGGCCCAAAGCCTTTCCTCCAAGTGGCACGGTGGACGGAGCCTTCCCTGGTGCTCACAGCTTTGAACTGGCAACCCACGCCTCTTGGAAGACCCACCTGGACCCACTGAAAGTGAGAAAGGAAGAATTCTCGAAAGGGCTGCCGTGAACGGGGGTTGGCATACAGTGGCAGGCTTCAGCTCCTTACTGTGCACGCCAATGGTGCGACACACGCATTTTGGAAGGTCCACGCCTGGTGGGCATGGGAGAGGAAAGGGCAAACCCGGTGTGCCGCAGATCACACCTGGCCTCACACACCTGTGTCAATAGCCGCCCAGAAAATCCCTCCCTCTGGGTTAAGGCATGCGCAAACGCACAGGTGACCCAGAAGGGGAAGGTGACCCCATAGCCCGTGAACTACCGAGACCATAGGTTTGGGTTTCAGATCAGCTGGGGAGACAGCAAGCAGGTCCTGAGGGGCCGTGTGGGCTCCTTGCAAGGGTGGGAGAGTGGGGTGCAGTGAGGACTTGAGGGAAGGAAGAAGAGTTTTCGCAGGATGCCGGCACGAACAGCTCACCCTAGAGCATCGCAGGCTGATGGCTATTTGCAGGGTGTGGGTGGTGCCGGTCCCTGATCTCGCCTTGCCTTCATTACCTGGGGGTTGTGGTGGGCGGAGGTTCTTCCCTCCTTCCTGAATCCACTCAGCCCTGGCTGGAGGTGCTTAAAGAGTAACACTGGGTGCTGGGGGAGGGGGTGGGGGCGGGGCTTCTCCTTCTCTTCCATTTCCTCCAAGCCTTGCTGGAGACTGCTCGTAAGTGCAGCTTCTTCGAGAAGCAACGTGGAGCATCTCCCAGGATGAAGAGTGTGTGCGAGGACTCAGTCGCCGAGCTCCAAACAGAGCCTGGAGCCTCTGTCCTTGAGCTGCGCTCCCGAGATGCCGCCACCACGCTGCATGGCTTTTCTCATCTGATGCCGACACCTGCCTGCGGCAGAGAGCATCATTTCCCAGTGACATAGCCAGGGCTCAGAGGAGGGAAGCGCCTTGCCCGACACCAGCCAGCTACTCCGCGGCAGAGTTCAGACCCGAACCTGGCTTTGCCTGGCTGCAGAGACGCTATTCTTTCATTGAGAATGTACCCATCGAGGCTATTCGAGACTATAACGCTAGCCTACATTTATTCAGCACTTGCCATGTTAAGCGCTTTCCCTGCGTTTTCTTATTTATTCTTCACAGCAATCCCGAGTTAGGTACAGTTATTACATCCCTTATCACATAGGAGGAATCTGAGGTCAGAGAGGTTAAGTAACTCGCCCAGGGGCCACCCAGCTAGTCTCTGCCGGGGCCTGGATTTGAACCTCAGTTTGGCCCAAAGGAGGCTGCAGAGTCAGGAAGGAACCAGACCGGGCGGGGTGGGGGGGTGTGGACCATAACTATTGATTCTTCTGTAGATGAATGTGAGCATCTTCACGGCCTTTAAGAAGCTTTGCAAATATTTTCAAAGATGACTCAGCACGGCAAAGAAAACACACACGGCTTCCAGCTTCCAGCCATCAACACCCACCCCAGCCACAGCCCCCACCCCTTGTGTCCCCTGAGGTCCCCAAAGAGGGCAGCGGGGACAGAGGACTGGCAGGAGGCGGCTGCTTGTGAGCCGGAGGCCCTTGGGCCCCTAAGTGTCCACATCTTGTTCCTTCCAAGTCCCCAGGGCGCCGCTAAGCAGATCCTCCACAGGATGCAGTGAACACACATAACGACCACCCCCCCCACCGCAAAGCCGGGCGGGTCCCCAAGGCTACGGGCTGTTTGGAACGGCACTTCATTAAGAGACAAACTGTTTCTTCCCTCCTGCGTCTTTTTTTTTTTAAATCTTTGTATATATATATTTTTTAATTTCAAAATATTAAAGTGGTACAGGTGTTTTTGATACATGGCTTGCTGAGTCAGGGCTGTAAATGTGCCCATCGCCCAAATAGTGGTCATTGCACCTGCCAGGTGGGTTTTTGCCCTTTTCCTCCTACCCCCCTCCCCCACCCCGCTTGATTTCCTACGACTTTCATTTCCCTCTGTGCACGTCTGTGCCCGTTGGTCAGTTCCAGCTTGTTAGGGAGTACATGTGGTGTTTGTTATTCCATTCTTGAGATACTTCACTCAGGATAATGGTCTCCAGTTCCTCCCAAATTGCTGCAAAAGGCATTAATTCATCCTTTTTATGGCTGAGTCGTACTCCACGGCACACATATACCACATTCTGTTCATCCACTCTTGGATCAACGGGCACTTGGGTGGATTCCACATCTTCGTGATTGACTTGTGCTGCAGTGTGTGTTGGCCGGGCGCGGTGGCTCACGCCTACGATACTAGCACTCTGGGAGGCTGAGGCAGGAGGGTTGCCTTGAGCTCAGGAGTTCGAGACCCTCCTTAAGTCTTAATGTGTACAGTAGGGCAGCTCTGCACCGACCCCCAGCTGGGGCCTCTGACTGCTTCCAGGAGTCTGAGTGTGCACAGTTTGAGAGCAAAAAGGGAGCTTTAAATGTTCCTCCTCCCCAAGTTTACAAAGGAAGCAACTGAGGCACAGGATGGTGCGGGATCTGCCCCAGGTCACAGAGCCAGTCACCAGGGACTTGGGCTGCCTGTCTCCCGGGGTGGGGCTCCTCCTGGCTGCCGGCCAGGCCAGGCCGGGCTGGGGGAGGCGGGGATTCATGCCGTCACTGGAAAAGCTGATGAACAGGGACCAAATTCAGACCGGCTGTTTCCCTCCTTGGAGTCGGGTCCCCCTCGTTCTGGCGGCTCACCGGTCTTCCTGCTTTCACTGTGGGTTCCTGCCAAGGACTAACATGCAACCGTGGCCCCCTCTTGAGTCTTGTCCCCGTGAGCAGCCCCCCCCCCCCCGGTGGCACATACAGAGTCCCCGCAGTCGGCAAAGTGTGTCCCCCTGCGTCATTGCACAGGCAGTCCCATCCCCAGTGCCACAGCCCTCCCTCAGGGCCCGGGACCCAGCGACGGAGACCTAGTGCTCCCTCCTGGGTGGCGTGGGTGGGCAAGGCAGCACAGGGACACGAGCCAGAGGGACAGGAAGAGAAGATGATGCGTGAGGACAAGGAAGGGGCGGAAGAGGGGAGCAGAAAGGAGCCAGAGGGTGACAGTTCAGGCAAGGGATCTGGCATTTATTAAGCATCTACCATGTGCTGGGCACAGATATCAAAACCTCAGAGTGGCCCTGTGGGAAGAGGACTGTCACAGCCAGGGGGCTGATGCAGAAAGTGAGGGTGGAAGAACAGATTTCACTCATTCAGGGTCACGCAGCTAGCAAGTGACGGAACTGGACGTTGAACCAGGTTGGCTGGCTGAGTCCCCCGCTTCTGCAGCCCTTGGAAGCAAGGAAGGAGGAGAGAGAGAGAAGGAGGAAGAAGAGGACGAAGGAGAAGAGGACAACAGAGGGTACACCAGGAAAGTGGAAGGCAAAAGAGAGGAGGAATCGGTCTCAGAACCATCTCCAGCTGACCTTGAAACAGCAAGGGCAGGGAGCGGGGAAGAGGAGGGACATGAAGGACGCCTGGCGACTCGATCACTCTTGCCAACCTCGCCGAGCTTCTTTGGGGCCCATGGCTAGATAACTCCCAGGGCACACAGAGCCGCTGCAAGCTCTGGGGCCCCCTCCCCAGAGAGGAGACACAGAGATTCCGGTAATGAGTTTCCGAAGGGGTGATGAAGCCAGCAATTGGCCAAGAGCGGAGCTTGGCTCAAATCTGACCCCAGAGTCAGCTCGGGTGGGATTAGGTACCACGATGGGTGGGAGAAGATCAAGTGAGATAGTGAGAACCACAAGGGACCTTCAAACTCACCTTGTCTAGGCCTTTTCCATTTTACGGTAGAGGGGAGTGCGGTTTTGAGCGCTGCCCTTGGAGAAATATGCAAAGCAGGGTGGCGGTCGGTGGGGGTGGAAGTGATCAGCAATTCCTTGACTCCTCCCTAACATGCCCTGCTCTTGCTGGAGTCGGGGTGCCCCGGGCCTGTGGTCACCAAACCCTGGACTTGGGAAATTGCTGCTGGGGGTGGTACCCAGGACCAGGGAGGAATCAGAAAGCTACTCTCTTACTGGGAAATAACTCGGCAGGGGCCCACTGCTTCCTCCCTTTGAAGACCAAATTGCTATTGAAGAAAGGGATGGAAGCAAGAATGTGTGGCTCGTTTCTGGAGGTTCCCATCACATTCACCTGCCCCCTGTCCTCCCCATTCACCTTGCAGAGGCTCCGGGAGATGAAGCAATCTATTTAAAGTCACAGAGCACTGTTGCGAGACAGCAGGAAAAGCCCTGTAATTCCCAACCTCCCGTTCCCAAACTCGAACATCAAGAAATGTGCGTTTTGAAAAAATTTCTCTCCACTTATTTTCCTAGCAAACAAGGATACAAAAGGGGTAGTGACTCGCCCAAGATAATACAGCAAGCCGTAGCAGATAAGGGACACCAACCCAGGCTCCACACTCCCAAGTCCATGCTCTTCTTGGGCACTGCATCAGGTCACTCAAGGACAGATGTTCCCATCTACACATTAATCCATCCATTTTTTTCACTCACCTATTCACTCACCCAGCCACCTACCCATCCACCCACCCATGCACCTACTCATCCACTCACCCATCTATCCACCCATCCACCCACCCATGCACCTACCCATCCACTCACCCATCCACTCACCCATCCACCCACCCATCTACTCACCCATCCACTGACCCATCCACCCACCCATCCACCCACCAATCCACCCCCCCATTCACCCACCCATGCACCCACCCATGCACCCACCCATGCACCCACCCATCC
>VSMD01017957.1:85791-137370 GCA_008750895.1 Mirza zaza
ATCCACTGACCCATCCACCCACCCATCCACCCACCCATCCACCCACCCATTCACCCACCCATCCACCCACCCATGCACCCACCCATCCACTCACCTATCCACTCACCCATGCACCTACCCATCCACTCACCCATCCACCCACCCATTCACCCACCCATCCACCCACCCATGCACCTACCCATCCACTCACCCATGCACCTACCCATCCAGTCACCCATTCACCTACCCATCCACTCACCCATCCACACCCCTATGCACCTCAA
Organism: Mirza zaza; assembly: GCA_008750895.1. Taxonomy (NCBI): domain Eukaryota; kingdom Metazoa; phylum Chordata; class Mammalia; order Primates; family Cheirogaleidae; genus Mirza; species Mirza zaza. The sequence goes on from VSMD01017957.1 coordinate 86,055, forward strand.
TATCCATCCAACTATTCATCTCAGCATCCATCCACCCATCCACCCACCCATCCACTCACCCATCCACCCACTCATCCACCTCAACATCTATCCAACCATTCATCTCAGCATCCATCCACCCATCCACCCATCCACCATTCGGTACATAGCCATCTATCTATCTGCCCATTCATCCATTCCATAAAAATGTGTTCAAGACCTACTCTCTGCCAGGTCCTGTGGCAGGCACTGAGGACACAGGAATGATCAAGACAGACACAGTCTCTGTCCTCATGAGCTCACTCATGGGCTGGTGGGAAAGACGGTCAATAATAAAAAGTGTGTCCCCTCCATGGGAAACAACTGCAGAAAGTGTCACGCACATGTTATAGAGGGACCCTGATCAAAGACCAAGGGACCTTCCTCTGGGAGGAGGCACTTGAGCCCTGACGTGAAGGAGGGGTAGGCACTGCTTTGGTGGGAGATGTGGGAGGAGGGGCTGCAGGTGGGGGGAGCACAGGATCACAGAGATGGGAAGGGGGTGGGGGCTGCTGTGGGACCAGATGTGGGTGGAGCAAGGTCAGCTGGGGAAGGGCAGGAGGAGGGTTGGAGGCTGCAGCAGCCTCGGGCGCAGTTCCAGCCATGCCAGAGGCAGCAAAGGTAGAGCTCGAGAGAAGTGCTCTGTCTGAGAGCTGTTTAAAAGCTACTCGAGCTTTCTCAGGGGGGCGGTTAGTGGGAAACCAACCCAGGGCCCATTTCTGCTGCACAGAGGCCTTGGCGCATTGCTTTATTGATGGAAATTAATTGTAAATATTATTCAAATTTACCTCCCAATGCAAGATTATATTTCTCAAGGGAGCCCTCTGAGCACATAATAAAGCCCTATAAATAATACATACATTAACCTAAGAGGAACGCAGGCATATTAATGCTGCAATGGAGGGTGCTGGCTGCAGGGAATTTACACAGATAGTATGTCACGTGCTTGGACTAGTTCAGCCTTGGAGGTCACCTGAGTTCTGCCCTGGGGCATCTTCTAGAAGTCTCTCTCTCTGGGATGTGGAGATACCTCTAGACACGTCAACCAGGTACTGCTCTAGATGCTTGGTCAACAGGCAGGCAGGGGCAAGGTGACAGCTGGAAAGGGAAGAAAGCGGCATAGGTCTACAGAACATTTACTTCGTGCTCAAGGCTTCAACAACAACAACAGCAGCAGCGTGGTAGTAGCAGTTGTGGCAGCTGGTATTAACGGAGCGTGTCCAAGGTGTGAGCGAGCACGTTAGTTGCATTATCTCATCGACTCCTTGCAACAACCTTTGTGGTAGGGGCTATTGCTATCTCCATATACAGATAAAGAAATTGAGGTTCAGAGAGGGGAAGCAACTTGCCCGATGCCACACAGCTAGTAAGGGACAGAGGTGAGATTCAAACCTCGGTATCTTCTTGTTGAAAATTTTGCTGTTTCACCCAGCACCTTGTAACTGTGTCCCCCAGAGAGACTCTTCCTTGGAAAGAGGAGGACAAGCAAAATACTCTCTCTCCAAGTGGGAGTGGGAGAGCCCGGAAAATAGTGTCCGGATGGGCTTGTCACTTCCTCTCGGCCCTAGGAATCTCGGGATGTCTGAGTTTGGAAGGGCCTCTGCTTCATCAAGTTGATCCCTCCCTGTTGCCCCATGTCACAGCAGAGGTCTCTTTGCAAATAAGGTTGAGACCACCTGCCTCACTGACTGCTGTGAGACGAGAGAGGTGTGAAAATGCCCATGTGAGTCGCTTCTATAAAGCATCACCATCCCGGAGACATAGGCATTCACCAACCCACCCTCTGCACTTCATAGTTTGTTGACAAGGGCTTTGGTGCTGATCTTCCCTGGGGGCCCCTTGCCCAGGATATGGGAGCCACTGAGGAGTTTCCAGTAGAAACCTGGAATCCCGGGGGTGGGGGGGGTGGGGGGTGTTTTTATATGTAAACACCTGCTTATCTGTACATCTAAGATCAATATACTTCATCGTAGTAAGTTACGCCTCTTTTTAAAAAATATAATAATTCATGGTGTCTGCAGGTGACGTTCCATGTCCACTAGTACCTGGGACAGGTGGTGGCAGGATGGAACCAGGTCTGGGGGCTCGTGTCTGATCCAGGAGAGCAACTTAGAGGGAGGTGGTCCCTGCAGAGTCTGCCCGAAGGAGCACAGTCTTAGGAAGGGGTTCCCACAGCCTCACCACCCAACTCAAGGGGCCTCGGATGGTTGTGACACAGGGTCAGATAGGCTCAAGAATCAGATTGCCTGGGCTGGAACCCCAGATCCACTGTTTATATCAGCTGGGGTTAGGGTTAGGGTTAGGGTTAGGGTTAGGGTTAGAATTGGGCTCTATGACCTTGGGCAAGCTATCCAACACCTCCAAAACCTCAGTTTTCTCATCTGTAAAATGGGTATGCTAAGGGTTGGAACAGGGTTGCTGCGAGGATTCAGTGACATGCCACACATTGGCAGGAAATATCAGCAGGTGCCGGGTCCTCACTCACCACCAGCTTTCATCTGAGCGCGCATCAGCCTCCTCACTGGTCTCCCCACTTGCCTCTTTGCTCTCACGATCGCTACTATCCGGGAAGCAGCCAGAGTGAGCTTCTGTCAGCAGGATACAGTGATCCAAACCCCATGCATTGGCATTTACAGGCCTATAGCATCTAAAGGAGTCGCTGCTTCCTTCTCCAATTGCATCCCAGGCTGCCCTGCGGCTGCATGATTTTTTTCTGTCTCTCAAAATCAAAACAAAACAGATAAACAACAATACATGCAAGATTGTTCCTACCTGAGGCCTTTGCTGTTTATCTGAGCCCTTGTTTTGTTTTCTTTATAATATCTACTGCCACCAGAAATCATTTATTTATGTATTTAGCTGCCTTATGTCTGGCCCTGCCAGAGGGCAGGCGCCATGTCCACCTTGCCCGCTGCTATATTCCCAGCACCCAGAGCAGTGCTTGGCCCAGAAAAGTTGCTCACCATTTTCTGTTGGATGAATGAAGAAATAACCATAAGCTGACATGATTTTTTTTATCTTACCATCATTGAGTTTGATGATGATCACTATTACACCATTTCCCAAGTATTTTCACTTTTTTTTTTATAACTTGATGAAACTTGGGGAGAGTGGGAATATTCCCCCATTTCACAGACAGAGAAACTGAGGCTCCAGGCCACTTAGCTCGGAAGTGGAGGAGCCACGGTTCTTTCCTTGCGCCACTGGGAGACAATCACAGGCAAAGGAGGTTTCCATTAAGGGCTTCTGTCTCCGTCAGCCTTTTCCTTTCCCCGTTGTCTGATTTATTGCAGCCTGAAAAGAAAGGAACCAGATGCCTCCCCCGCCCTCCTGTTGTTTTGTAGTTCTTTTCCGGACCAAGACTCTGTTAAGGGTTTGGCTTGTACGACCGTGACCACAAACTTCCTGTGTTTATCCCTCCACTTAGAAAACGTGGAGGGAGCGATCGTCTGGGCAGAAGGTCTGCGTTGGGCACTGCATAAAACTGGAACCCAAATGCACAGCCACATACCTGGGAGTCCCCTGCAGCCCGGATGCCTGACGCGAGAGGCAGACCCAGGACGCTAAGTGTCCTGGTTTCCACCGCACAGATGTTTGACATCCTCCGAACAAGCATCTGGATGATTGGATGCGTTTCCGGTTTGCTTCCAGATGATGGCGCCAAGGAGCAAGGACGCACAGCAGGTGACAAAGGAGGCTCTCAGCCTTGGCTGGTAGCTGATGATACCTGTGAGCCCCTGGTTGAGGGTGGGCAGTTTACAATGCCCAGGCACCAGTGCCTTGCTGGGAAGCATTGACATGTGATGGGATTTCAGGCATGGTGACAAGCAGCCAGTGGCAACGCCGTATCAGCCACCCTATTTTACTTTCTTTAGAAGCCCTGATGGTAAAATCACCTTAGCTTTGGAAATGAAGAAGGTGGAATTCAGAGGAGGCAAGGAAATGTCCCAGAACCACACCGATATCCATCCATTGGTTTGTATTGGTGGGCAGGCACCACTTCCAGGAATCTCACCATGCGCTGGCACGCAGCAGAGCTAGGATTGGAACCCACGACTATATAACTGTGTGGCTTAATACTTTTTCACTACGTATCCTTCCTGAGTCAAATACATTCCATACAGAGGAACGAGTACAGAACAGAAGGAAAGGCTTCCTGCTATAAAGTCTTGAACTTCTCAGGAGTTAGAGCAGACTCACAACTTTGCTGGAAGTTGCTGGGTTGAGACTGATTCTGGGTTCCAGGAGGCACCTGTCAGGAACTGCTCTCCCATCCCTGAGTTCTCAAAATAGGATCCAACTGCTCTGTCCCTCCTTTGAGTGAGTGGCAGGAGTTGACACTGCTTAACACAAGAGAGTCGTGTGCTAAAGGTGGAATTGCGGGAACTGAGGCAGGTTGAAGGAAAAAGAAATAGGGGGTTGCAGGGTTTGCAGGGTTGGGAGAACTTCCTGGTTTCCTGGTCCCACAGGAAGTATTGGTTTATACCACAGGGAGTATAATATACCACAGGGAGTATCGGTTTTTTGGCTTGTTAGACTCTGAAAGGTCACTGCTTTTGATTCCTGGATTTCTTGGGCATGTCACCCTCTTGTAAGCTTCAGCCTGGTTCTGTAGCCACAGAATCTTCATGGGTCTAGATAGATCTATTTAAATAGCTGGTTCAATATTGAGATATCAAGAGATGGGAAGGCCCTTAGACCTTTCTAGGTCATTCTAGTCAAGCTCTTCCCAGGATCCCTGATGGGAAATGAGCCCCACAATCCATTAGCAGTGAGCTAAGACAAGAACTCAAATGAGCCCATACCTAGCTTCTCTGTTCCCAGCTCCAGGATGTGATCTCCCATCCCATTCAGCGTGCTCAGTCTTTTTCTCGTATTTTTTGTTCAGACATGTCAGTCCATGTAAGCTTGAGAAGCAGAGAAAAAAGAAAATCAGCATATCTTAAAAGGTTGGGAGTATAAATGACTTGAATAAAAGTCCCGATAACTCGTGCTAACTAACGTCTATCTTTGGACTCACAGTTTGAAATAAGACGAGCAAAGTTTGAAATAAACAAGATCATATCAGTTAGGATGCATTAGGCCGCAAGTAACAGAAACCTCAAGTGGAAATGGCTGAATCTATAAGGAAATTCCTTTGCACTCTAAGATTGCCTGGAGGTTGGGAATTCAGCTGCTGAATGTTGGCACCAAGGACCCAGAGTGTCCCCTTCCTCTCTCCTTTGTCATCTGAAGAGGAAAGGCTTTGTCTCCAAGGTGACATCTTTCCTGGCCATAGAGATGGCTTCCATAGTATTCACATCGCAGCTGCCCATGGCATCCAGTACAAGAGAGATTGTTTCTTTCAGAACGTTGCCAGGGAACATCTCCCAGAAGCCCCCAGCAGAACTCCCCTTGCACCTGTTTGGCCAGAATTGGGTCACATGGCTACTGCTAAACCTATCACTGATGAGAAAAGAGATTGGCTTGGACCAATCAGGATCCACCCAGGGGGCACATGGGAGAGGAGTGGGCATTCAGAAGAGATCAGGGTTCTATTTGCAAGGAAGAAGGGGGTGGGGTCTCCTACAGAGAAGACAAGAGACGCTCTAAAAAATAATGACCAACCTGTTCAGCCTGCAGATTTGCCTTATTATGACAAAACGTAAATTCTCAGATCTGAGCAAAATTACAGTGGGAGGTGGGGTGGGTATGACTACTAAAGTATTAAGAAGGAGAATTTATTTCTTAGAAAATCAGGATGACTTGCCCCCTAAGAGTAATGATTTTCCCTTTTCTTTATATTAAGTATTTTACCATTTTTGGCAAAAAGTATTATAATATATAAACCAGCAAAGGTAAAAAAAAACAAAAAGAAAAAGAAAAATTAAAGGAAAACTACCTAGGAACCCAAAGATCAGCCAAGGATAAGCCTTATTACATTATTATCATTTTTACTTATAATTTACAGTCTAGCCTATGTGTCTGTATCTTTTAATATCTCTCCATTCTGTTCTGTAACATTTTTATTCATTTTTTTTTAAAAAATCCAGTCACCAAATGTTCCTCTATACGGCCTTGGTAATTCAAGTGATTGCCTAGCAGACCTAGTAGAAGTACTGCAATTTATCTAGCCACCACCCTACTGATGAACACTTAGATCATTTCCTTTATAGAAAGATATTATTATTATTACTATTCCTTGATGGATGCTGCAGTACAGTTGAGCTTCTGAGTCACCGCACTTAAGCCCTGGGAAGTTAGCAAAGGTAACTAACCTGAATTTTCTGTCCAGTAACCCAGCCTCTGGGTTCCTCCCTCACCTTTGAAGCAGAGGGAAGAGCTCTTTGGAAGCTTTAAAAAGAGGTCAGCCAGCTCAGGAAGGCAGGGATGGTACACAGGCACAGGCTCTGATATCAGGCCAATCTGACTGCACAAATAACTTTCACTTGCTGAGCCTTGGTTTCCCCATTTGTAAGACTGGGAGTGTAGTAAACACACTTTGTAAGGTTGCATGAGGATTCAGCAAAAATAACCCATGTATAGAATTTATCACAGTATCTGGAAAATATTATATGCTTAAAAAGTTGCTAGCTCTTGCTATTGTAATGTTTTATTCTTTCTTCTTCTTCTTCTTCTTTATATTTTAGACTGGAGCTACAAGACTGCATTTGCCTTGCTATCTCTGGGGGGCCATGTCTAATCCAGGCCATTGATTCAGGAGGCTGCACAAATCTGCCTAAATTATGTATTGGGGTTGCATGTTTAATGCTTGCTACAACTTAGGTGTGTGAAGAAAATGTAATTTCTTTGTTTACGGCTGATCTGGTCTCCCATGCCCTCCCCCCATGTTGGCAGAAAACAAAACAAAACATAAAAAAATTAGGCTTTACCGCTGTTATGGTTTGAATTGTTGCCCCCTCCTCAAATTTAAATGTCAACATCCTACCCCAGTAGCTCAGTATGTGACCTTCTTTAGAGAGAGGGTCTTACAGAGGGAACTGAGTTAAAATGAGGTCATTAAGGAGGGCCCTACTCCAATATGACTGGTGTCTTTATAAGAAGAGGAAAATTTGGGCACAACACATACAGAGGGAAGACAATGTGAAGAGACACAGGGAGAAGGTGGCCGCTTGTAAGCTTAGGAGAGAGACTCAGGACAGATCCTTCCCTCGCAGTCTTCAGAAGGAACCAGTCCTGCCAACTTCTTGATCTTGGACTTCCAGCCTCTAGAACTGTGAGACAATAAATTTCCATGGCAACCTTAGCAAACGAATACAATCCAGTTTTAAAATTTTAGTCCAAATGATGGTTTTATAGGTTCCTGCGGTAAACCTCCTCTGAATAAGCATATTCATCCTCTCTGAGGTTCTGCCTTCCCCTGATTTTCTCCTGGGGAGGTTTGGGCATGGTTTGATCATCCTGAGGGAGTGTGGAGGAGGAAGGAGAAACCAGGGACCTCTGTTCTCCCCAGTGCTACTTGCCCTGCTGCATGTGGAATATGGGGGATGAAGAGATCTTGCTCGGGGCTCAGATAACAAGCTTCCCCTGGGCTGCCCCACATATAAACCCCAGTGCCCCTGAATTTTTCTTCTGTCTTAGTCCATTTTTTGTTGCTACAACAGAATCCCCAAGACTGAGTAATTTATAATGAATACAAATTCATTTAGCTCATGATTCTGGAGGCTGGGAAGTCCAAGAACATGGTGCCAGCATCTGGCAAGGTCAGAAGGAAGTGTGGAAAGTGGGCATGAACACAAGAGATAGAGTGAGGCACAGGGGCTGGACTGGCTTTATAACCCACTCTTGAGATAACTAACTCCCTCCAGTGGTATGGACATTAATCCATTTGTGAAAGCTCTGTCCCCATGACCCAGTCACTTCTTATTAGTCTCTACATCCCAACACAGTTGCAGTGGGGACTAAATGTCCAACACATGAAATTTTGGGGGACACATTCAGGCCATAGCACCATCTAGCCAACTTCAATTGGGATGAAGCATCCCAACTTTCCTGAAGGTCACCCAGCCCTGTCCCTGGCTGCCCTGCTGACTGCCAACCCCACATCCATGCCATATGAGAACTGAGGGGGACTGAGAAAGCCTGGGAGGTGGCACTGTGACCCAGAGAGCCCCTCCTGCCCTTGGTGCACCTGGAACAAAGCTGAGAGAGGGAAAACCAAGCGGGCACAACTGGCCAGTTTGTGTCCACTCTCCTGCTCCTGAATCCCTCTCTCCTCCTCCTCCCCTTGCCCCTGGTTCTAGAAGAGTGGCAGCTTTTCTTTCCCTTTCCCTTTGTTATATTCTCTGATCATCTGGGGGTAAGCTTTGGAGCTACAGATGGAAGGTGGTTGGCTTCTCACTCTGGCAGAATCCAGGAGCCAGGTCTTATAGGCTCAGCCTTCATGTGTTAAAGAAAGAGAATAAAATAAGTTGGAAAATCCTCCCTCAAGACAATAGACTGACTTTAGTTGATAGCCTTGCTGCACAATCCTATTTTGCACGTCAGAAACAGAATAGCACATCATTCTTCCTCTTATATAACAGTCTATTTTCCACCCATGCACATGGACTCTTGAGACCAATTGGACAAAGATCATGTACTCAGAACACTAGCCATAAGAGGTCCCTCATAATTTCCAGAAGAGTCATCAGATACAATTGTTATTTTTATTTTTTACTCCTACGGCATTTCCCAACAGGCTTTGTATCTTAAACATTGGAATAAAAAAGTCATAATGATCACTGTTAAGATCATTATTAACAACTCTTCAATCATCATGCAGACTTATTTCACCTTTCACAGAGGAGGAATGGAGGCTCAGAGAGGTGATGTTGCCTGCCCAAGGCGGCCCAGCTGGCGAAACGACACAAAGGTGAGAGCTGACCCCAGCTTTGTCTGAATTCCAGATGTTGATTATCACACCCAGACTTCATCCCTGGAGGGTCTGGTGTCACTGTGCTCAGGCTCCTGTGCACAGTGACACATGGTTTTCCTATTCACTTGGGGTGGGGTTGCTTACTAGATTTCTGAGAACCTGAGGATCGGCCAGCGATGGGGTTGGAAAAGCTCCATGGAGAGGATGGTGCTTCCTGCGATCCCCTAAGGTTCTTAATGGATTTGTAATAGGATTAGTGTTGCCTGGAATCCTGGGTGTCTGTGTTGTCTGGGTCCCCTGGGTCTGATGGCTGCCAGGAATTGGAAACCCATCCCAGGGCCTTTGGAGACTATGAGAACAGATGCTCGAGTTGTTCCCCAAATGTTCCATGTGCGGTGCTGTTGGCAGCGGGTCTCCAGAAAAGAACTTTCTGCCTTACCCAGGGCTCCCCCTGCCTGACTTCCCTGCACTCCAAATGTTTGGTGGGACAGGCATGATGGGCCCCATTTTTAAAGAGGAGAAAACAGGTGCTCAGAGAGGTCAAGTCATGTGCCCAAACAACACAGCTAAGGAATGGCAGTGCCCAGGGCACTGGCTGCCAGGCTACTGTGCTCAGCACCGAACTCGCTGATCCTGGGAAAGTGACCTTTACACTTTGTGCCTCAGTTTTCTCACCTGCAAAATGGAGACATAGGACAGGGTCTGACATGGAATGTTAGACCAGGAGGCAAGAGACTTGTGTTTCCAGAGCCTTGCCCTTGGCCGGACAGCCTCTTAGGACCCTTTGAGCTCCGACATTCCAAGATTCCAGGGAGACGGTCAAATCCTGCCTCTGCCACTTCCTGGTCGCGTGATGTTATTATGGACAAGTTGCTCCACCACTCTGAGCCTCAGTTCTTTCATCTGCAAAATGAGTCTGATGGTGTCCACTTTGTGGAGCTACAGAAACAATCAGATGATATACTACAGGTCCACTCTCTGGCACATTTTGTCTTCCCCACCCACGCTCGGGGAATGCTTGAGAGGAGCCAGACTAAGTGAGGAGGTCAGAGGCTCTCCCCTCTCCCCATGAAATCCTGCCCCCCCACTTCTGCTCTGCTCCCCACGCTCAAGTTCCAGCAGGTGCATTTAATTGGATTTAACTTAAAAGCCTTATTGATGCCTTTGGGTTCCGGGAATGCAGACGCCACTGGGTAATTTGCACGTTTTTAAACAAACCAAATAAAAAGCTGATAAACATAAACAAGTCCGTTTTAATTGGATTAAGGGAGGCTTGGCTTGGGGACGGCAAACCACAGAGGAGCCAGAGAGGAAGGGCTCTTCGAGATTTCAGATTTTCTGCTTCCTTGGAGCCCCTGCCCCCAGAGCATTCTGCGCAGGGCGCTGGCTTCCTGCTGAATAAATTGTGAGCCTGGTATATATGCGTCTGTATCTTAGACACATGTGCATGAGACGGTTGCATCTTCCCTCCACCTTCCCTCCCCACCTGCCAAGCTCAGGGCTGTGGTCTCAGACTAAAGGTCTAAGTCCTGGCCCTGACTCTTTCCTCCTCATCTTGAGCAACTCATTGAATCCTCTAAACCTCAGTTTCCTCCACAGCGAAAGGGGATAGCGTTGGCTTCTACCCTGTAGGGTTACTGTGAGAATTACATGCTGTTAATTTGCCCATTGCTTAATAGGCTCACCAAAATGGCAGCCACGAAGAAGAGCTTGAGCCAGTTGGGGGATTCGCAAGTCCCCGATTTCATGGGAGCCAAAATGGAGCTGGAGTCCCAGCTACGGAAAGAGGCAGCCACCTGTGAATGTGATGCTGTTAAGCGGAAGGTCACCCAACCCAACCTGAAGGGCCAGGATGGCTTCTCAGAGGAAGTGAGGCTTGCAGAATGTCTAAGAATTGGCTTGAGCTGCATTTCTCAGGGTTTAATGTATGTATGTGTGAGTCTCCTGGGAATCTTGTTAAAAATGCAGATGCTGACTCCCAAGGTCTGGGGCGGAGCCTGAGATATTGCATTTCCAACCAGCTCTAGGGGATGCTGAGGGGGCCGGTCCAGAGTTGCATAGTGAGTGTTAGTGAGATGATGGAGATGAGATCTGAGGCCAGCCAGCCAGCCTGCCCCCATGCCTGACTATTTAACCGTGTTCTGTCCCCTCCGGCACCCAGCAGGAGGGTGGGAAGCAGGTACATCTAGCGGCGGAGACGAGTAAGGGAAGCCTGCAGCCCGGGTGGGAGATTACATCAACAGTTCCTTATTTCATCTTAAATGTCCACGACTATTTTGCATTTGATGGCATGCTATATTGGAGCCTTTTCTTATAGAAAGATAACATCCCCCTCCTTGAATATTTCTCTTCTTCTATATTCCAGTTTGATGCTCCAAGCTGCGACTTTCCATATGGTCCCCCTGGGGAGTGGCAGTCCTTTGTGATCACGGGGCTGGACACAAGTTCACAGGTGCTTTCAGGAACCCTTTCAGGTGTGCCCTGGACCCCACCCTGCCTGAATATGAAGGCATGTGCCCCACGACATGGTGTGGGGGGCACATACGAAACCTTGCCTCAGGAAGGATGTTCTATAGGAAAACCCTGGTACCATCCTCCGACTGCATCGGAGCAGGGCAGGAGGGTGGAGTCCAGTCTGTGCAGACCTCCAGGGCTGGGTCCAGGGCTGGCCTTGCCTTTTCACATCTGCATAACCACAAAGACATCGCTTACCTCTCAGCATCAGTTCTCTCACCTGTAAAACGGGGCTTGTAACACCACCCCCTCAAAGGGCTGTGATGAGCAAATGTTCGTTCCTTTCTCCCTAGGGCTCAGTTTGCTCAACTGTGAAATGGGATCATTGAGCTAGTCCACAGCATGTTTTTATAAACACAGTTTTATTGGCACACGGCCGTGCCCGTTTGCCCATTCATTTGCATCTTGTCAATGGAGGTGAATAGTCATGGCAGAGCTGATGGCTGCACAGCCTAAATATTTGCTGTCTGTTCTACTTTACGTGAAATGTTTGCTGATTCCTGGGCTAGTCTAGCGAATTGCAAACTTTTATCAGCTGACATAGGGCACACTTGTGGTCGCCTACCCGTTGCACATTGGGTTTTCAGAGAAGTAGACTCTGAGACGGAGTTTAGTGTGCAGGAAGTTTTTAGGGATAGCCTGTAGTGCTGTTAGTGCTACAGCTGTGGAAGGGTGGGGAGGGACGTGGGACTGGGCAGGAAAAGAAGTCAAGCTGCAATGCAGACTCAGTGACAGCCCCAGCTGACCCTGCAGAAAGACAGAATGGCTCTTTGGGGGTATCCTAAGTTGGGCTGGGGTGTCCAGGCCTTTCACCTTATCTCATCTCAATCAATCTTTGGATATGGGCTGCACCTAGGCAGCTAAGGCAATCCCCAAAGTGACTGACAGCTAAGGGCAAGGACTTCAGTAAAAGGAGTGGCACATTCCAGAGCCCCCCATGCTAACCCCACAGCCATTCCTGACCTCTTTGTTGTAGGCAGAGCTCTGGATATATTTTAGGCAGCAATGTGGATATATTTTAGGTAGCATACTTTAGGTAGTAATATGATCAGCTCCAAGGGATAAATCCTGACTTCTTGACTCACTGAAGTTCTCGTACTTCTCTCTTTCCCCTTTGCCACATATTTACTTTTTCAGTCACTCTTACAGCTAGCATGTGACCTAGTTCTGGCCAATAAGGTATAGGAGAAATCTTTAGGGGTGGAGGACTATGGTCCTGAGAGAGATATTTTGCTTTCTGTCCGAAAGAGACAGGCTTGAAAGGATGATCTGGCTGGCAGCTCTTCTCCCCTTTCTTCCTGACTCAAATATAGGCATTGATGCCTGGGGTTATGGCAGCCACCTTGAGGCCATGAGGCAAGAAACATGAGTTCAAAAAAAATCAACACACTAGGATGACAGAACCAAAATAAATAAACAAAAAAGAAAGGAAGGAAGGAAGGAAGGAAAGAAGGAAGGAAGGGAGGGAGGGTATGGACTCTTGGTGTCATTGTTGAATCATTGAATTGGGTCTGAAACAGTCCCACTTTTCTTGTTAAGTGAGATATTATTTAAAGCACCACGAGTCAGATACACTGTTACTAATTGTCCAGAGCATTCCAAATGAATAGGGATTGTTTTGCCTTATGAAACCCTGCATGGAAGCTAATATGTGAGGATAAAACCAGAGTTGTAGTTAAAGCAAAATTGGAGGCTTGGACCTCCCCTCCTATTCTCCTCTCCCTCTGGGCATTCCCACAGATCTCTGAAGCTCTGAGGAATCCTGTTTTCAAATTTAAATGGTGATATATCAGTTGCCTATTGCTGGAATCATGCTGTGTAACAAGCATAACATTTCAGTGCATACAACAATAGGAGTTTCTTGCTCACTTATCTGGGCTGGCTGTCGAGGCAATTCTTTTGATCTTGGTTGGGCTCACTTATACGTCTGGGGAAAACTGATCGTTGGCTGATCTATAAGGGGACCCTGCCTGGGAAAATGGGAAGACTAGGCTTTGCTGCCTAAGTCTCCTACCTTCCAGCAGAGGTGACAGACATGCCACAGAGAAGCCAAGCCTGATCATGCAACCACTATTCTAGCCTCTGATTATATCATATTTGTTAACATGCCAGGGACCATAGCAAGTCATATAGACAAACCCAGAGTCAGAGAGTGAGAAATCACTGCAAAGTCACATGGTGAAGGGTACAAGGAGGGGTGAAGAATTAGGAACATTTTTACAATGTAACACATGTGGTCTCTGAGAAGCCTCCTGATTTTAAACATATAACCTTGAAAGCACCACCACAGAGACCCCATGTGAAGGAGGTGACTTTTTCCATTTTATTGGTTGGATCACATGGTTTTGGGGGTTAGCTCTAATGGCTTATGCTACAAAAAAATCTGGAGACTCAGACCTTCAGGGCAGCTAGCTATTGATCAAAGGTGCCTATGATTACAAACAGGGGTATCTACAGTGGGGATTTTGCTGATCACCTCTGTGACTGTACATTTAAGAACAAGACCAGAAGCATTACATTGGGAGGACCAAGGAGCTTGTGACCCCAAGCCAAATTGTTCAGAGTGTGTGTGTGGGGGAGGTAACTTGTACATCAGAAACATCAGAGGACTGTCAAACGCCCATGAAATCATCCGTGTTCCACGTAGTGGAACTTAAGTCAGAGTTCCACTTGTTCCATGACATGTAAATTTCATCCTGATTAAAAAAAAAAAAACACCGGGCATGCTTATATAATTAACTGATGCTGACATATCAGTTATGCCATGATTGGTTCACTCTCCTGCCCTCAGGAACTTGTTTATTTATGTGCCCACCCACATATCTATGTGCCACTGAATACACATGGTTTCCACTCTTTTTCAGTTATTTGATTTTCTGGTCATGCTTACATATGGTTTCTTTCCTGGGAGGTTCTACCACTTAAATGTTTTGTCCAAACACAAGTCTACCTTCCACAGGTTAGTCTTTTAAGGGAACTGCCAGCCTGTATGCATTTGTGTGTCTTATTTTTTTCATGTCATTCATTCTCTCTTTCTTAACTTGGATTAGAATCCCCAAGAGGGTTGGATTGAGGTCATCAAAGTCTCAAATGAATTTGGTAAAGTCTCAGGATACAAAATCAATATACAGAAATCAGAGGCATTCATATACGCCAACAACAGTAAAAGTGAGAACCAAATCAAAGACTCAATTCCCTTCAAAATAGCAATAAAGAAAATAAAGTACCTAAGAATATATTTAACTAAGGAGGTAAAAAGACCTCTACATGGAGAACTATGAAACACTGAAGAAGGAAATAGCAAAGGATGTAAACAGGTGAAAGAACATACCATGTTCATGAGTTGGGAGAATCAATATTGTTAAAATGTCTATACTACTCAAAGTGACCTACAGAGTCAATGCAATCTCTATTAAAATATCATCATCATTTTTCACAGATATAGAAAAAATAATTTTATGCTTCAATGGAACCAGAGGAGACCCCAAATAGCAAAATCAATCCTAGACAATAAAAACAAAATAGGAGCTATCAATTTAGCAGACTTCAAACTATACTACAAGGCTATAGTAATTAAAACAGCTTTGGATTGGCACAAGAACAGGGACATTGACCAGTGGAACAGAACAGAGAACCCAGATATAAAACCATCCTCATATAGCCATCTAATCTTCGACAAAGCAACAAAAACATACACTGGGGAAAAGAATCCTTATTCAATAAATGGTGCTGGGAAAACTGGATAGCCACATGTAGAAGACTCAAACAAGACCCACACCTTTCACCTCTCACAAAAATCAACTCACTCTGGGTAACAGACTTGAACCTTAGGTGTGAAACTATTAGAATTCTAGAGGAAAACATTGGAAATACTCTTCTAGACATTGGCCTAGGCAAAGAAATTATGAAGAAGACCCCAAAGACAATCACAGCAGCAACAAAAATAAATAAATGGGACCTGATCAAATTAAAAAGCTTCTGCACAGCCAAAGAAACTGTCAAGAGAGCAAACAGACTACCCATAGAATGGGAGAAAATTTTCGCAAGCTACATATCCAATAAAGGTCTGCTAACTAGAATTTATTTAGAACTGAGGAAAATCAGCAAGGAAAAATCAAACAACCGTATCAAAAAATGGGCAAAGGGCATGAACAGAAATTTTTCAAAAGAAGATAGAATAAAGGCCAACAAACATATGAAAAAATGCTCAATATCTCTAATCATCAGGGAAATGAAAATCAAAACTCCAATGAAATATCACTTATCTCCAGCAAGAATGGACTTTATCAAAAAGTCCCCAAACAATAAATGTTGCATAGATGCGGAGAGATAGGAACACTCCTACACTGCTCGTGGGACTGCAAACTGGTTCAGTCTCTGTGGAGAGCAATATGGAGATACCTCAAAGCAATACAAGTGGATCTACCATTTGATCCAGCAATTCCACTACTGGGCATCTACCCAAAAGATCAAATGACACTCTACAAATGGGACACCTGCACTCGAATAGCAGCACAGTTCACAATTACAAAGGTGTGGAAACAACCCAAGTGCCCATCAATACATGAGTGGATTAATAAAATGTGGTATATGTATACCATGGAGTACTATTCAGCTTTAAGAAACAATGGTGATATAGCACCTCTTGTATTTTCCTGGACAGAGCTGGAACCCATTCTACTAAGTGATGTATCTCAAGAATAGAAAAACAAGTACCACATGTACTCACCAGCAAATTGGTATTAACGGATCAACACTTAAATGGACATATAGGAATAACATTTATTGGGTGTCGGGCAGGTGGGAGGGCAGGGGGGGCATGGGCAATATATGTAGCCTTAACATTTGTACCCCCATAATATTCTGAAAAAAACCTACAATGAGATATCACTTATCTCCAATAACAATGGCCTTTATCAAAAAGTCCCCAAACAATAAATGTTGGCATGGATGTGGAGAGATCCTACACTGCTAGTGGGACTACAAACTAGTTCAACCTTTGTGGAAAGCAATATGTAGATACTTTAAAGCGATACAAGTAGATCTATCATTTGATACAGCAATTCCACTACTGGTAATATACCCAAAAGATCAAATGACACTCTACAAATGGGACACCTGCACTCGAATGTTTATAGCAGCACAATTCACAATTGCAAAGGTGTGGAAACAACCCAAGTGCCCATCAATACATGAGTGTATTGATAAAATGTGGTATATGTATACCATGGAGTATTATTCAGCTTTAAAAACAATGGTGACATAGCATGTCTTGTATACTCCTGGATAGAGCTGGAACCCATTCTACTAAGTGAAGTATCCCAAGAATGGAAAAACAAGCACCACAGGTACTCACCAGAAAATTGGTATTAACGGATCAACACCTAAGTGGACATATAGGAATAACATTTATGGGGTGTAGGGCAGGTGGGAGGGGGGAGGAGGGGATGGTCACGCTTGAAGCTCTGATTCTAGGAGGGAGGGGGACATGGACAATATATGTAACCTTAACATTTGTACCCCCATAATATGCTGGAAAAAAAAGAAACAATGATGTCTCCACAACGATGTTTTGGAACCATGGACAGAGTCATCAACACTGTAGCTGTGTCACGCCTGTTACACAGCCGGTGGAGGACAAATATGTTGCTTAATTTTCCTCTCTGTAACATACCATTTCAGCAAAAAACAGCTACGTGGTTAAAAGCTGGAGTGTGGGGTTAGAATCCTGAGAGTAACTCCACCCCCTTTCACTACTGGCTGCTTGACTCAGCCTGTTTCCTCATCAGCAATAGGAATAATAATCATAATCATAATCATAGTAGTCTATATTATATATATATATATATATATATCAATAATGACTAAATCTTAGAGTTTTCAGGATTAAATGGTGTGGTAGGTTGAATTACTAGCTCTATTTCTTCATCTCTCTTGTTTCCATGCCATGTAACTTGGCAGTTCATTCTGCTAGACTTGAAGTGTACTTCTCTACTCCTTGACTTTGGGCTTGGCCGTGTGACTTGGTTAGCTTATGGGATGTCAGCAGAAGTGAAGTAAGCAGAGACTGCAAGCGTGCTTGGAAATGCTCTCCTGTGCTTCTGTCTTCATCGTGAGCAAAGCTTCTCCCTCGGTAGTTTCTGCCTCTTCATTTTCTGGGCCATGAAATCAGCCGGCATGGAACAAACTTGAACTCAGCCTTTAGTCTGGAGCATGAAGCCTGGGGTCCAGCATAGCCTTGCCACATTGCAGCCCGCGCTTAGACCCACAGGGATAAATGATTGCTGTTTTGAATCACTGCTTCTGGGGAGGTTTACTATACATATACAGTATTCTCGAGAAAATAGCCTGCTGATATGAATAGAACAAAGCACAGACAACATTTAAAAAACAGTGCCCACACAAAGTCAGCGCAACGTGAACTTTGGCTCTGAGGGCCGTGACTATTAGGTGCAGAGGTAAAGATCATGGATACATTACCAAGATCTGGCCATCCGATTCTGGGCAGGTTATTTCACCACACTGATAGTCACTGTCCTCATGCACAAAATGAAACTAGAAATACCTCCTCTGAGTATATCTGAAATTATCAAAAGAGGAATGAACCTAAAACAGTTCTGGAAACTGTGGGTGGCCCAACAGCAAAGGCAATGTGATCAAGCGCTGCTAGCACATCCAACGTGTTAAAAACAACACTTGGAGTATGGAATCTAGTCTGGAGACACAGCAGTACCCTACGGGAACAGCATCCATTAGCTGAAATCAACAAGCCACTAATCTGATCTGTCAGTGCTACGCCTTCTACTGATTTGCTGTTATTCCCAACTACAGTGTCTGGCTCATCCAGAAACGTCCACATGTGTGGTGTAATTTTAACATCAAGAAAATATCCAAGTCTGCTGTAATAGCTGAGAAAAAAGATATGTCCATGAATAGAGTTATCTTAGGGTAAGGAGCTGCCTCCCGCAGATCTCCTTGAAAAGATATCTAAGTTACTAGGAACAGAGACACACGAACAGTTATACTTTCTAACAACAGATTAGCAAGCTGTCCACCTACTGGGAGGAGGAATGAGACAGAGGACAGATGCGTTTCGATGGTGGGAATGAGGGAAGGTAGAGAAACAGAAAATACAGATCATGAAGCCAGGAAGAAGGAAGAAGGTACTGAGGGAGAGGGGGAGGGAGGGGAAGACAGATTGCAGTGTTCTAGAGAGGCAGTTGCAATTAGGAGGCCTCTCTATGCCTGGGCTTACAAGAGCATGTGTAATTTTAAAAAAAGATTTCTTAAATGGGCCTGAAAAGCACAACTTAAAACAGAAAAACTGATAAATGAGGCTTGGTTAAAATGAACAGCTTTTGCTTTTTAAAAGATACTGTTAAGAAAATAAAAAGGGAAGACATCGACTTGAAGTAATACGTATATATTCGGTAAAGCTTGTCATTAGAATATGCAAAAAATGCTTACAGCTCATTACTAAGAAGACAACCACCACATTTAAAAGCAGGCAGAATATCTGAACATGCTTTCACTAAAGAAAATACAGAACTAGTGAGTAAGCACATGTAAAAATGCACAGAATGGTTCATTATTAGAGAGATATACACCACTATGAGATACCACTCACACCCACTGGAATACCTAAGAGTAAAAAGACTGACTATACCAAGTGTTAGCAAGGATGTGGAGCAACTGACTCATTCACAGCTGGTGGGAATGCAAGATGGTGCAACTAGTTCCTCTTTGGGAACCAGTTTGGCAGTTTATTAAACAAAGTTAAACATATACTTAATCTGAGACCCAGCAATTTCACTCCTAGGTATTTACTCAAGAGAACGAAAAGTTTCCCATGCAAAGACCTGCATGTGAATGTCTATAGCAGCTTTATTGGTAATAACACAAAACTGGAAAGAACTCCAACTGCCAATAAGTGGTGAATGATTAAAACATGTGGTACGCCCATACTATGGAGTACCATGCAGCAATGAAAAAGGAATGAAGTACTGATACAGGCAGCAACATGGGTGAGTCACAAAAGCATCATGTTAACTGTGATAGCAAGACTCATCATATGATTCCATTTGCACGAATTTCTAGAAAAGGTGAAACTGTCACGATAAGAGGCAGATTGGTGGTTGCCAGGGCCCGTGGAGTAGAGGGAGGGGATCGACTACAAAGTGCAGGAAGGAACATTTTGGAAAATGGTGATGTTGTATATTGCATGATAGTGATTGTGGTCACCTGATTGTATACACGACTGTGAAACTCATCAGATTGTACACCTGATAATTTGCAGATTGTGTTGTACGTAAAAGATACTTCAATGAAGCCGACCACAAAAACATAGCACAGGACGTGCTGTTTCTGTAGGATGTAAGGACGTAACAACGTTGGCAATAGTAATGAAATGTCTTCAGTGGGTCAGGCACTCCACATAGACTCGTCTCATTTTCTAGATGGAGAAACTGATGCCCAGAGACATGACGCAAGATTCCTAAGGCCACACCACTGGGGGGTTGGCATAGCTGGGACTTGAACCCGGGGAGATGAAGGCAGAGCCCATGTGCTTTCCACAGGGCCACTGAGACCAAGCGGCCTGACGTCCTATGGCTTGAGAATTAGGCCAATTGCTGTCCTATGGCTTGAGAATTAGGCCAATTGCTGGGGTGAGATGTAATCCTAATACCTGAGGGGCCCTTGGTTCTCTCTGGGAATTAGCTAACAATTACCAAATCCATGCACTTAATGAGGTGGAAAGCAGCCTATGATAACAATAATTAGCACTTAACCATCTCTCTGTAACACTAGCTTGCTTTAAAGCTGTGTTTATTAATTAAACACTTTGCAGCAAGGGAAAGGTAGTTGGCCGGCTTTCCAGGAAAGCCAATGGGGGCGTGGAAGGGGTTGTGGCTTTTCCTGGATCACCCTCTTGCAGACTCAGGCCAGGGCCCAGTGGCTTCAGTTCATCAGCCTGCCAACATGCAGAGAGAGACTGTACACAGTGGCTGATTGTCCTCTGGATCATAGTTTTGACAACAGGGAAAGTAGGTGCAAAACAGGAAACTATGACGTGCGCTTGGGCCAAGCCCTTCCCCTCTCAGGCCGCGTGTCTCTCAGTGGGGTGCCTTGTGTGATCCCACGTCTTAGATATGCCCGAGGCCTCCCCTTTCCATGGTTGCATCAAATCTTGACTCTTTAGGGGATCACTCAGCCCAACCCCCTGGTTTTCCAGAGGGGGTGTCTGAGCCCTGAAGCTGGGGCCTTGTCTAGGTACAGTATTTCTTAGATCAAATTCAGTCCCGTGATTAGAGAGAGTGGAATAAATGGATTTAGAATGAAAGAAAAGTTGCTGAAAAAGCCACACTGTGGTTCAGTCCTTCTAGGCAGCCTGGACTGAGGCAGGGGCCTGGGTGTGTTTGTGTGGAGTGTTGGATAAATGGAACCCCTCAGTGAGTGAGGGTGGGTATGGTGCTGAGCCAAAGAATTGCCACGGAGGGAGTGAACGTGCAAACAAATGAGTCACAAATGGATGAATGACTCTGTGAGCGAATGATATTGGAGAGGCAACTAGCAAGCAGTGTTGGCCTCAGTATGGATCAATTGGCATCCCAGTAGGAGATGAGGATAATTCAAAGAAGCTTTCATTACAGAGGGATATTTATGCAGGTATTATTTCTTTATTAAGCATTCCCCTGGTGGCTGTAAGTTTTGAGTTAAATTCCAGAGTTACAGAAAGTTGACGCTGTCAGTCTTTGCCAGCTCATGGCAGTTTCGGTGGAGGGACTGGTTCTTTGCGTGTCCGGCTCCATGATTTTCTGTGCTGCCCCTGCGACACAGAGTCTCCAGTTCATCACAGTCTCCACCACTGCCTGTTCTCAGCACAGAGCCGGCTGCCTCCTCGTACTATGGTGATGTGTTTTTCTTATAGCAGAGAAATATTTCTCTGCATGTCTCTATCCAAAGTGTCACATCAAACAAAGCCCTCATATTTTAAGAAAATTATGGGGGGAGAATATATTTCTTTGTGGAAATAAGTATTCTTTTGTGTTCAGTGCATGGAATTACTGTACACTTTTCTCATTTGGGCACTCATCAAGCTCCCCAAGGCATTTGAGTTTGAGACTTTCTATCTAAGCTGGTCTGGTGGTTTTTCTACTTGGAAGAGTAAAAAAAAATATTTTTGTCTGTGCTACTGAGCCAGTGTTAGTTGGAACCTGCTCTGGATATGAGCCACTGAAAGGGACTTGGGGACGTTCTGATGAGGTCCTCTAGTGGAATGTCATTATTGTGGCATCAAGCCCTGAAGAGCCTCCTGGTGACTCCTCCCCGCCTGCCCCCTACCCATCGGTCCTGCATTTGATCGTTTGTATCAGGGAGTCCCTCAGAGCCACAAAAATTCACTTCTAGGGGATTCATTCTGTGCTAGGCACAAACCACGTCAAATAGGTTAATGAAAGTAGAGCAGATTCCATATCCAAGAATAGGGCTTTTGGGCCAGGGCTGTTGTTCAGGTATAAGGGTGATAGCTCCTGTCTTCTGAGCACCTACTGTATGCCAGGTGCTCTAGAAACATAAGCTCATCCCATTCTCCCAACCGCTCTGTGAAATAGGTACCGTACAGAAGAGAAAACTGAGAGTCAGCGTTTCCTCGTTGGTAGAGGTGAGACTTGAACCCAGGAAGAATCTCGAAATCAAGGGTTCCACGTGTTGTAGCCTATCATCTGTGCTCTAACTTGCACCTGTCAGCTCACTGCTGATTTCCATTGTGGCTGGTGTGGACAGTCCTATGAGAGCTCCATTCACTGCCACTTTTGTGTCTTGCTTCAAGCATGCGTCACGCACCATGACTTTGGCCTTGGGCCTTTCCAATAGCCTGGATTCCTGCTGCATCTTGCTTGGGCCCATGCAACGGGAGTTACCGGGCCCAGGGGCAACTCTCAACCAGTGAAGGTGGAGAACCGATGGACAGACACTCCCAGCTCCTTCTGGCCGATGGACGATCCTGGGTGACATTCTGTATACATTTTAGGGGGTCCTGGTGGACCTGCACGCCCATGATGAACAGTCATGACCTTGATCATGCCTGGCGCATTGGCTTTGTCTCGTTCTCATCTCATTTCTGCTGTTCCCTGAGATCATCTCTCAAGTCAATGACCTGCACACAAATCCTTGCCTTGGGCTCTACTTTCAGAGGACCCCAAGAAAAGACAGGCAATATAGATTTCTTAAACCAGGATTCACCCCAAGGATGAATGTTGAGGCCGAACAGGTAAAAGTGGGAAATAGAGCTATATATAAGGTGGAGTTTTACACAAGCCACCACACTGGACATGCCCACATGGGGTTGTCTGGCTCTTTCAAGGTCGTCCTTGTGGCAGGTTTCTTCCTGGACATTGTTGAGGAAAGCTCATACACTTTAGGGCTAGTTTATAAGCTACACGAGGAAAAACAGCTTCATGACCACATGTCTGTGCTTGGTTTTCTGCTGACATTGCTCTTTAAGGCTCAATTATGTCATTGATCCATCAAGTTACCCAATGGCAGGCACTTCTCTGAGTTATTCCAAGTGGAGTTATTCCCTCATTTGTGAAATTATACATAGCACCATTAATAATAATAGTAATGATAACAAAGATAATAATACCATTGCTCTTCCCTCCCCACCCCCCAGTATATAGTACTATGACTACTATAATACCCCCTTGGAGCTAAATTCCACGATGACCTCCAGATGAGGAAACCGAGACTCAGAGATGTTTACCAGCTGGATCTAGGTCACCCAGCACAGTCCAAATGTCAATCAGGTTTGTCTGATTCTGGAGAAACTCCTTTCCCTGTTCCTCATCCCCTTTTATTATATTACACCAGGGCTTGCCAGCCTTAATGCTATTGACATTTTGGGTCTGATCCTACTGGGGTGTGGTGGGCCACTTTGTGCATTGTGGTACGTTGAGCAGCAGCCCTGGCTTCTACCCACTAGATGCCATTAGTTCCTCCCCCTCCCAGTTGTGAAAACCCCAAATATCTCCAGACATTGCTAAATATCCCCTCCGGTGCAAAATCATCCCTGCGTGAGAACCACTTGTTTTAGAGATTAGGGTTTCACACTTGAGTTTGATTGGAGCTAAAGTTCCACTCTTCTAATTTGAAAACCACTGGATTAGATGATTTTTATTTCCCAATTTAGGTCCTGAGGCATCTAATCATCCCTTAAAACAATACTTAAAACTTGGCGTGCATGTGTATATGTGCATGTGCTCATTTTTCTGCGGAGACAATGCATGCATGGTTTTCAACAGATTTTCAAGCTGATCTGACAACCTCCCTTTCCTTCCTGGTCCCTTCCCCAAATGGGAGGGGAACTTTGAGGTTTTAAGCCCTCTTTCCCTTTGTTCTGCTCCCCACTCCAATTTCCCTCCTCCCTTGTCGTAAGGAAAGGGTCTTGGGCTATGCTTTCTTCTCTGGTGCAGTCCCTCCTGGGGAAGAAACTGCCGCTTTGCCTCCATGGGCTGGGGGGCGTGGCGGTGAAAGGAAGAGGAGAGAATTTGCAGGGAACCACCGAGCTGTGGAATAAGTGATCGCTGCTTGGCAGTTGCTATGGGAACCAGTAAACCAACCTTGCAGCTAAGAACCCAAAGGCGTCCGGACTGCCAGCTCCCAGCCTGCTGCCTCGTGGTGGCTTGGTCTCAATCTTGCCTCGCCCCAGGGGTCCGCAGCCCCAGAAAGGCCAACGCTTTGTGTGCTGTGTTTCCTCCCCTCCCCTCTCTGCTGCACCCGTCTCCGCCTGCCTGGGTGACCCCCACCCCATGCTCCTCGCCGTCTCCTTGCCAGAGCCCTGCTTTCTTCTGGACTCCGCACTCACCTGTCCCTGAGGATGCAGCTGAGTGGGTAAACACAAAGACTCTGAGTCCCAAGTTCAGTTCTATCATTCTCAAGCTGTGTGACCTTGGGCAAATTATGTCACCACTCCGAGCCTCAGTTTCCCCAACTGTCAAATGGGGAAAATAAGAGTCCCTGCCTCCCAGGGTTCTGGTGATGATTCAGTGATATTATACGTGTGATGCTCCTAGCCTAGTACTTAGCACACAGTTAGTATTTGACAAATATTATCTGCTATCATCACTGTAAGTAGTTTCTCATTTCCTTTTTCTCCTTGGCAAATGTCTGGGCAGGTGGGTCCTTCTATGCATTAGCCCCAAAGTTTTTGAGAGCCAAGAGGTTGGTGGATGGTGTTAAATGTATTATAATTGGTGTGTTCATTCTCCCATTTGGCAACAATTTGCTTATTACCTGGTCCTCGCCAGGAGGCAGGGGGAAATCTAGAGACAAAGATGTTCACCGTAATAGAGCTCATACCCTGGTGACTCACACCCCGACGCATTAGTAAAGTGCTCACAAAAATTGTCATTTTCCCCGTGATTGGGAAGGTGAGAGGAGGGGCTGAACCTGGTGTTGGTAGCTAGGCTGCCTAGAAGAGCAAGAACCTGAACAGAGGCTTAAGGAGGCCAAGATATCAGCCAGACGCAGGCTCTCCAAGTACAGGGGTCAGTATAAACAAAGATACGGAAAAGACAAGGAATAGCATGGTGTTTGCCTGCGTGCTTTGGGCAGTGGCATGCTAGCAAAGTCTTCACAATTGGCTCTCCGCAAGGAAAAAAAGAAAAAAAGCGGAAAGAAAAATCCGATGTGTAGCATTTGCCAATTTCCATGGTGTAAACGTTCCCACTGCAGTCAACTTCAAGCTACCCACGTGACTACACTGAATGTGAATTTCAAAAGAGATGCGCTGGCTGTTGAGAGCCGGGGTGAGTGGACTGCACCGTATCATTGGTTTTGGGAGTCCAAGCTAGGGGTGGGGAGGAGGATTAAGAACATTCTGCATCACCGGAGATAAAAGTCAGGGAGCCTGAGGAACTAACTCAGACCTGCTCTGGCTGGTGACTTTCGCTCTTCTCTCCTTATCATTTATTATTCCCCGATTCACTTATTCATGGCATGGACAGATATTTCCTTAGCACTTACTGTGTGCCAGGGACTGTGCTAGCTCTGGGAATATGTAGATGGTAATGCATGAAAAGGTGTGGACGCATGGATGAGGCCAGCAGGCTTTCTACCCTGCTGTTGTAGCAGTGCCTAGACTGGGACAAGGGCTGTAAACATGCTTTGCCTCTCGGCAAGTCCACGGGAAGAGAAGACCCCACCCACCTCCACCCCTCTCCCCATTGCACCATCTCTTATTTCAGTGGTTCCTGTACCTGGGGCGGGTTTGGAGACAGGGGGACTCCTGGGCCACATGTTTTAGAAAACCTACTTCAGAAGGTCTGGAATAACACCTGGACATTGCAAGTTCTGGAAGCCTAGATAATCGTGACAACGGGGCTGAGTTCCCAACTCGTGTCTCGGAAGACAATTTCTCCTTCCCCTTCTCGTCTGTCCCCTACTTGGAGACACACCCAAGTCTTGTCCTCATCAAATGCTACCCTTTCTCTCTCCCTCCTGGCTGGCTGTTCCTTCTCTATAATTGTTTAGCAAATGACACAAAAGTCATTTTGCTGCAACACATTCCGTTCCATAATGACTGCTTGTTTCAATTAGCCATCAGAGGCCTGAAATAGAGCTGCGTGGCCCTGCTCAGAGAAATCCCCACCTTCGTTTTGAAATTGGATTGAAGGCGGGGGGGTGGGGGGGTAGGGGGTAGGTGGGGGGGATGGGGGGCACAGGGGTGGGGTGGGGGAATAAATATTTTATCATTTCTTCCTCCCTGATGCGACGCCCATTTGTTCTCATTGTCACGTGCCTCCCCCTGCCTGCCGGCAGATCGAAGACTATAAATTCGAGGGGAAACAGTAAACCTGCAAACATGATAAATAAACATGCTGCTTTTGCGAGGACGGATGTTATTATCACCCAGATTTACAGCCCTCCTTGCCTGCCCGTTTTACTGCTTTCTGGGAAACACCGAGCTGGGTTTCCACGTTACATGGATCAACCTCCTGCCCTTCGCCCCCGACACGGCTCCGAGTCACCCTGATGGCAGCATGGACCCTCTCTCTGGAAGCGAATGCATCTTGACAGGTGTTTTCTTTGGGGACAGTTATTTATAGCTGCAGACGACATCGTACAGTAGGGTGCTATTGTCTCCTCTCTCACCCTCTCTCCTTCCTCTAAAATGGAACATATTTTTGTTTTCCTGGTGAGGAAAAAGTGACAGATCAGTGATTTAAATATCTCTCTCCATCTCTGGCTCTCAATCTCTCTCTCTCTCTGTGTGCTTTCTCTGCCTCTCTCTTTATCTCTCCATCTTCTTCTGTCCCTCCCACCTTCCCGACAGGCTCGGGATTGTCCCCAGGTTCGAACCCAAGCATTGTCACCAGCTTCGGTGTCACCCATGTCTGTTACTTAACTTCCCCGAGCCTCCCGCCACCCTCAGGGCTGTGTTTGGTCTCTCACGTTCCTTGTTGCTGATTTAAAAGGTAGAAGTGACAGGTTTCTGTGTCATCTCTATGCCTTCCCTCCCCAATGCCACCCCCACCCCAACTAGATGGTGAACTCTTGGGTAACCCAAGAGTCAACCCAACACCTGTCTCCCTCCCACCCCTGCTTCTCTGCCGGGTGGCCTCCATCTCAAAGAACCCCCCTCCCGGGAGCTGCCCAGGCCAGAACCTTGGGGTTGTCCTTGTCCTCTTTGCTACTCCCCTCCACACATCCGGTCTGCCACCGTGTCCTGTGGATTCTTCCCCTGGCTCTCTCCACTTTGCACGCCTCTCTCTGATCCCGCAGCCTTCTGCCTCCCATATTTTTGAGTGTCCCCAAAGTGCCTGGCACTGAGCTGATCTCTGAGCACTGTCCCCTCTCACGAGGGTCCCTGCAGTGGTGTCTTCACCGGCTCAAGGCTGCCCCCGCCCCATCCACCGTCTCTCTCTCCCCTCGTACCATAATAGCTAAGGGACGGGGCAGTGGAGCACGTGCCTGCAGATTCTGTTGCTAAGGAAACCACTTCCTTGGTTACCAGCCTGGGTAGCGTTTGTCTCACTACGTCTGGATCCCACTGAGTCACCCCCACTCTCCAGGAAGATGCGGAGGGGGGGAGGGCGGCAAGGGAGGGGAGGAAGGGAAGGAGGGAGCCGGAAAGAGAGAGACGGAGAGCTCAGAGACAGAGAGACATTTGCACAAACAGAAGCAGAAATCAAGAAAGAGATGAAGATGGGATGAGGGAGAGAGGGGGAGGGAGGAAGGAAGAGAGGAGAGAGGGAAGAGAAGGGCAGAAAGGCAAGAAGGAAAGAGGTTTAATGAGCAGCGGGGGGACATCAGAGAGCCCACAAAGAGGGAAACTGAGAGCAGGAGTCAGGGCAAAGGGAAGTGGGGGACAAAGTGGGGAGGGAGGGGGAGAAGAGAAACAGTGAAAGAGGGAAGGGGGAGGGGGGGGGGGCTGGGCCTCTGGCAGGAGGCTGGGTCCCCGCAGGACCTGCCCCTAGCGCCCCCCGCCCCCATTTGCTGCCCCTCCCCCACTGTCCATTGGGGCATCTTTGCAGCCATCCCCAGGGTTACTGGAGAATCTGGAAGAAATCCCAGCAACTGGCGGATGCTGCACTCGGCTTGGTCTCTCAAGTCCTGGAGTCGCAATGAGCCAGAAGCAGCAGCAGGATGAGAGCCCGGGTGTCCCGGCTTCCAGGCCAGGCATCTGCACTGGGGACCACTGGGATCCCAAGCTTTTCTTTCTCCAGTGCAAGGGCCCTGTCACTCTCTGCATTTGGGAGGGACTTTTAGGTCCTTGGAGGAGAGAGTGTGGCCAGACCCAGTTACTGCAGGTCTCTGAGAATTGGTGTTGCCCCCTACCCCCAGTTAATCTTTGCTCCACCTACCTCATGGGGTGGGTTGGGAATGACCCAAGTCCTTTTTTAAATTCTTTGAACCACCATCATTTTCCCCAAAAGTGTTCTGAATCGCTTACAGAAATCTACTTGGTACCTGGTAAAATGTGAACTGCAGAAACAGGGATTTTTTTTTTTTTTTACGTGTTTTGTTCTTTTTTGAAATTTCTAGAACCTATAGCAGTGCCTGGGGCATGGTGGATGCACAGGAAGTAAGTGTTGACTGACTGACTGACTGACTGAATGAATGAATGAATGAATGCTACTTTGGTTCCTTCTGGATCTGAAATATACAGATTTTGTTCCAGAGGCTGAGGAAGTGTGACAGGAAGGGCAGAAATCAGCCAAAGCTGGGGTCACTAAACCGTCTCAGCCCCGCCTCTGGCCCGGGGTGCTTTGACACCAGCCCTGGGTGGGGGTGGGACACAGAATTGTGTAGAGCACAGGATCTGTGGCACCCGGGGAGGAGGGGAATCCAGGGGTCTTGGGGCTAGATGCTGCATGGCTCCCCGTGCTGCTGCTGGAAGCGTTTTGTTGCACAGATGATATTTATAGAAGTGGGAGAAAACTGGCGCACTGGTTCGGGGCTCAGCCTGGGACCAGAGTTAAGGCTTCATCTGAGATCAGGGGTGGGCTTGGCGTGCCCAAGTTCAGGACTTATGCAGAGTCAGGAGCGAGGCTCGCTCTCCGACCAGAATCAGAGAGATTAGGGCTCAGTTGGGAGACACCGTCAGCATTTGTCCTGGGGCGGGGCAGGGCTCAGGCTAGGACCCAGATTGGAACGTAGCCAGTGACCAGGGTCAGGGCTCAGCATAAGCAGGACCAGACTTGGGACTCAGTCCAAGGTGACTCAGTCGGTGTGGGGCTGGGATAAGAGATCAGCATGAGACCAGGATCCCGGATCAGGATGTGCCCAGGATCGGGGCTCAGTCTGTGATCAGGAGTAGAGCTTAACGGTGGCCCAGGTTCCAGGCTCTGGGATTGGGCTCAAACTGTGACCAGGTCAGACTTGGCTTAATATTGGGGTCAGAGTGCAGCCTGGGGCCCAGACCACAGCCCAGTTCGTCATCACAGAATCATTTCTATGGGCTAGCACGGAGCCCCAGAGGAGAGAGACCCTGCCCTCAGTGGCACGGGACTCCCATCTTCCTGAGCTCCCCCTGGACAGGAAGAAGCCCTCCCTCTCCTCCCTCTGCCTGTCCCAGCTCCCCTCCCCCTTACTGTCTACGTGGCAGTATACAAAACCTTGTCCCTCCCTCTGGCTGGGAAGCAGTCCCCAGTCACCAGGACCTCTCCACACATGTGCGAGGAGAGAGGACACAGGTGGCTTTTGGAGGTTTGGAAACTGTTGCCCCACCCACCCAGGGACAGAAGGGACTTCTCTATACTCTTGTACTCTGGCTGGCTTCCTGGCCGCACACGTGTGTGCACAGACAGCATCACACACATAGCGTCTCTCTCTCCCTGTGTCACACACACACTACACACAGAAGCGACACCTCCCGTGGATAACCTCTTGCATACCCGTGCACACGCTCAAGCAGGGCATTTGCACGGCACTCTAGTAATCTCTCCCTACTCACCCTTTCTACCCGTGCACCCCTCCCTGCCCCCACTGCCAAGGACAAGAGGAACATGCAGAGGACATGCCCCCCAAAAGCAGACAGGCAGCTTCTCACGCGTGGGGTTCAGACACACCGACTGTTTCTTGCTGGACATGTGCATGATCACTCACACGGGGACAAAGGGGACAAAGAGGACAAAGACAGACACCGTGAAAATGGAGCAGTCATCGCGCCAGTGTGGGGGACCCAGTCTCACGCCGCAGAGAGGCAAGTGGACACAAGACACCTTTACACACAGGGCACCAGAGAGTCACACGGGCACCAAAGCAATCACACAGCACCCCTTCCGGATGCCGAGCATTTTGTCTCTCTGTGTCTCTGTCAGTCTCTGTCTCCGTCTCTCTCTCTCTCTCACACACACCAGGAAAACATCCCGCTTGTGAACTTGCCTTACCCAACACAACACTCTGCCACGTGGGACAATTATCAACAAAACTCGCATTTAATGATGGTGTTGACCTGAGGAATCTTCAGACAGAAACCTGTGGCCAGAGGCGACCACCGGCAAAGAACTGGCCCAGGTCTCGGACGAGAGTGTCCCAGAGAGGGCCGACAGCCAGGTGGGGTGGGGGGACTGAGCTCCCCGCTGCTTCGAGAGAGGCGACTAGAAATTAGCCTGGGGCGCTGGGGGGCGGGGACAGACACGGTACAAAATACATTCAGAGCCCCCTGGGTGGGCCCCGGGGTTGTCCGAATCCTGCAGGTGAGGGAGTCCGGGGAGGGAACTGCAGGTCCAGTCCCTGTGCTCTTCCTTCTGCATGGCCAGGTTCCGAGGGGCGGAATGTATTTGTCATAATCCTCTTAAAAAAATATAGCTCTTTGCACTCGCCTTTTCCATAGTCTCTTTGCTATTCGGGATGAGTGCCTACCTGCACCCCCGGCTTCAGAGGGCCTGCCCAGGGAGGCTGCCCCGGGCAGAACAGCAAAGAGACTGTGACCTATGGCTTTTGCATCTGCATGATAGGGGAGGGTGCAGGTGTGGCCGGACGGGCAGCCACTGGTATCCGGGCAGGGGGACGAGATGGGAACCTGGATCAATGCCCTTTAAGACAAACTTTCAGTGACTCAGGTCCTCTGAAACCCTTTGGTTTGCTGTCTTGGTGTCCAGAGAGTAGTGTTTGTATGGAAAGGATGAGACGCCCCATTCACCCGGTCCCTTAAGGGGTCCCCAAGGGAAGCCGGCCTTGTTGGACTGTGTCTCAGGGAGGCTGATGGTCTGGGAAGGTGGCGGAGGTCCGCTGTGGGCAGGGCTCCACCTGATCCGGAGCACTCCTGCTCTCTCACCCAGACAGCAAAGGACCCACTGGTAGTGGTCCGCAGGGCAGTGTAGACGGGCGTGTTGGAACCCACGGTGGCGGGCTGTGTGGCTGGGGCTCTTGCACTTACGCAGATTCTGCCTGTGGCATGTGGCCGCCCTCGTGGGCTAACTGTGGGTGCTTGAGGTTCCCTGGAAGTGGGGTCTAGACCCCCCAAGTCACCGCCTGGACACATGCGTGGAAAGAGGCAACCAGCTTGTTTCTCAGAAGCCCTGTGGGCTGGGGGTGGGCTCACAAGGCCAGCGACCCCACGTGGTGGTGCCAGTTCGCCCACGGGGGCACCATGGCTTCCCTGAGGCCACGGGGAACCCTCCCGGAAGAAAATCTTTCTTTGAATCAGAAGGTGGCCTGGGATAAGCGTCGGTGCCTGTGTGCCCTGCGGGGGGACAAGGAGGAGCTACAAAAGCCCGGGCTGGAAAGGACAAGTGTCTGGGGCCACGTTTTGGCATCAGCCCCCTGAGCTCTAGCATCCGGGTCCCCGGCAGCTGCGGAGGACACCCACTCGTCTCCCTGAGACTAACGAGCCTCTTCTCACAAGCGGAACCCAGGGCGGCGGAGACAGGGACGAGGGGGACAGAAAGGGGTCCATGTGGCTGGCACCGCCCACCCCAAACCAGCTGCCCTGCCTCTCCAAGGGGGGATGTGAGTAGGGCAGGAGTGCCCGGACAACCTCTTCCCGGAGCCTCCTTTGTCATGCAGGAAACTCACCGAAGGCAAACATGGTCCCCAAACCAAAGAGAGGGCAGGTCGGTGGGGGACCCCACGGCCTGCTTGGTCGGGACTCCCAGCCCCCCGCCCCGCCCCACGCTGGCGCGTCATCTCGGGTAGTAGTCGTCGGGCACGCCCGTGAGGTTCCTGCCCTTGAGGGCCGCGTCCACCATCTTGATGTAGGCGGAGATGGCCTTCTGCATGTCGGCCGTGTAGGGGTTGTACTCGAGCTTCCGCAGCCCGGAGCGCTTGAAGTTGCCGTCCTTCTGGCTCTCCACGCAGAGCAGCCGGTCCTCCCGGACGGCCACGCCCAGCAGGCTGACCATGCGGCCCAGCTGGACGAACAGGTCCTGCTTCAGGTCCTCGAAGTGCACCACCAGCACCTTCTTGCCGAACTTGAGCCAGTCCAGCGTGTGAGTGGCCCACCACGGGGCGTAGTTCCTCACGAACTCTGGCCACTCTGCAGGGGGAGGAGGGAGGACAGAGTCAGAGGGAGGACAGGGGCGGGGATTGTCACAAAACTTGAGTCAGATCGTGCTGGCCGTGGTCGCCACGATTCCCAGCCCAACGCAACTAATGCAATGAACAATCAAGAGTAACAACCCAACTCGCTCCTTTTAGATCTCTGAACACGCCTGCTGCCTCCCACCCCAGTGCTGCTTCTGCCTGCAATATTCCTAGCCCTCCTCTCTCTTTGGGGATAATTACAATATTTTTCGTTTGGTGCTTGCTATGTGCCGGGCACAGCTCTCTATATAAGTATATGTCACTATAATATAATATATAACATGTTATATATTATTTATATTAATCTATAACTACACATACTATGTTATAATTATATATCAATGAGCACATTAATATAGCTATTGATTCCACTTAAGCCTCACAACAACCACGTGAGGTAGGCACCATCATTGTCTCCATTTAAGAGAAGAGGAAACTGAGGCACAGAGAGGTTCAATAGCTTGCTCAAGGTCACAGAGCTCATAACTGGCAGAGCCAGGATTTGAACCAGCTTCAAGTCTGGGCTTTTAACTCCCAAGTGGTCCTGTGCAGTGGTAGCATCTCTCCACAGGATGATAACAGGGCCGGCGCTGTACACGGTAAGTGGGAAAAGCACGCAGAGCTTTTAACACGGTGCCTTGAACCCAGCAGGTGCTCGATAAATGCTGGCTGTCATTGTTGCTGTTATTTGTATCTGTTCTCCAGTGTTCCCCAACTCCTTAGCCTCAGCCAGGTGCCTCCTCTGGGCTTTGAAGCCCCCTCCCCTCCCCGTGCCTGCACCTGTGTCGCCTGTCCCCCCAACACTCTGTGACCAGGCCGAGGGCAGGGTTTGAGTCGGGCCGTTGACGTGATTATCTTCACACATTTCTGCTCACGTGTCTTTCTCTGCTGTGCCTTGAAGTATCCTGTGCCATTTCCTTTTGCTGCCCCCGCCTGCCGCCTTTCCATGATGAAATGACATGATGCATCGTCACCCACACTGGGAGGGTGTGTTTGGGATTGTCTGGCTTGGAAGCCAGGTTACAGGGAACACGGGAAATCCCTTGGGGACACCAAGGACAGAGGCAGCCAGTCCCCCGCCGCTGCCATGGGTCCCACAGAAGGAGAACGGGGAGGGCGTCAGGGACAGGGAAAAGGGGTCACAGCCTCGGTTCTGAGCCTCAGCTGCAGAGCTGCAGGGCAGGTGCTCTGAGACCCCGAACTGAGACCCACTGCCTCTCCCAGGGGCAAACGCCACCCGGCACCCCCCAGAGGGGACAACAGGGGGAGTCTGTGGGTCGGGGAGTCCCCTAAGCCAGGCTGGGGGGTAAGATCCAGCTGGATCTTACAAACTAAATCCGAATCCCTTGCTGGGTGATGAATATCCACTATCTTAAGTAGTCCCACTGCTACCCGGAATGGGTAAGGACGGTGTTCACTCATCACTGGGGGGGAAACTGAGGCTGGGAGAGGCGAAGTGACTTGTTCATGGTCACGTAGCCAGGAAGCACGGTCCAGGCGTGTTCAGCGGGAGTCCAGGACTCGTCTTTCCCAGGCACCGGCCACCTCACCCACTCTCCCCCCACTGCCTTGTACGCAGCAGGGGCTCGATGAATGGCTGTTGAGCTAAATTGAAATTCCAAACTGCGAAACTGTGATGTGATAAAGGCCTCTTCGCTTTGCAGGACGCATCAGAATCTCCGCCGAGACTCCTGCTCCTCCAGTGCCCCCAGAGCACCACGGGTGCTTGGGACACATTTATGCTGGTGACAAGGACTTTTTTTTTTAATCCTTAAAACAGATTATTTACAATGTATCTGGCTAATTGGGCCCGTACTGTTATAATGGGTTAAGACCAGATGTATCTGCGTGATTAAGAAAAATCTAGCATGTGCATGGGTTGTTCTACTTTTTCAGAGTTCCCCCGCTCCCAAGCCACCTCACAGCGTCCCTGGCGATTCAGGACAGCTGCTACTCTTGTGGGCAGAGACCCGGTGACGGAGACGGGGCGAGGTCACCCAGCAACACACGTGTCCAGGCTTCGTTCGAGGCTCAGCCACTTCCCATCACAAGTGTTGCCGAAGGAGGGCTGCAAGGTGGCTCTCAAGGAAAAGGAAGGGGTGTTGGGGTCCCTCAGGTAACTCCGGGTGCCCTAGCCTTGGATGCAGGGTGGGTGGAGGTGACACAGTACCCTAGTTGACTGCAAACCTCTGCGGGACACCAGGCTCTCCTCTCTGAGCAGCAGGCAGGAAATGCATGTTGCCTGAGCACCTACTGGGTGTCAGGGTGAGGCTGGGCACTTGGCAAGAAGCCTGGAGAGGAGGACTTGAGCCCCATTTTAGACACAGGAAAAAGGAGGCTCAGAGACATGAAGCCATTTGCCCAAGGCCACACAGTGGGCATCCGAGGCAGAACCCGAACCCACAATTATCCCAGGCTGACCTTGGCTCTCCACACCCCAGCCAACCCGTTACGAGCACCGGACGTGATCGGCTCCAGACGTCTTTTGCTCCCGGTTCCAGGAAGCCTGACTCTGAGTCTACCTGCTGCTCACTTCCCCTTCAGGCTGCTGTCTGAGATGCAGGATCTATTCATAGATGATTGCCGGGGTGCAAAACCTGGTTCCTCTTACTTGAGCTGTGTGACCTCGGAGCCTCAGTTTACCTATTTGCAAAACGGAGGTCCCGATAAGACCTCCTACCTCCTCCAGTTGCTGTGCAGTTTGAGTGGAATAAGGTTTGCAGAGATCCTGGTGCCGTGCCTGGGGCATAGGAGGTGCCTGATGAAGGCTGGTTACTGTCGTTATTCATGGTGCTGTTGGTGGCCATCCCCAACCCCCACCCTGCCTCCTGAGACTCCCCATGTGCCCCATCATTTGGGTCTGGGCTCCGCTCTGAAAGCACAATAGCTATCCAAGCTGTTTCAGCAGCAGATGTCTGCCCACCTCGCCCCCTCCTATGGCAAAGCCTCCGCACTTGAAACTCCTAAATTGCTTCATTGCAAAGAAGAAGAATAAAAATTAAGAACAAAAGCCCTCGATTAGCTCAGGATTCCTGGCAGCTAACTGATCGCTGCCTGCAACTTGGGTAATAAAGCTGTGGAGCTTCCGTGACGAGTGCCGGTTCTGCTGGAACTGTCGCACAGGTGTGCGTGGCGGGGCGCGGGCTGGCCGTCCTCCGCTCCATCCTCCCATTGACGGAGGAACTGGGGCCTGATTAATAGCTTAACTGTCCTTAATCCCCCACGGAATCATTAAACACGGTATCCGTTTCATTAAACAGATCCAGGACAATTCACCTTGTGTAATCGTATCACATACAATTTTGCTCCAGATTCACTCCAGGGAGACTGTAAAATTAACATTATGGAACCCAAAGCGGGGGGCGGGGGGTGTTGTAGAAGCCTCGATGGAGCTCTAATTGGGAAGGGAACGAGAGGGACTGTGGGGTGGGCATGCTCAGTCGCCAGATGACCTCTGGTCTTCCGGGATGACCTTCGCATTCCGTGGCCAAGGGCACCCCAAAGCGGCAATTCCCAAAGTTTAGAGTGCGCACAAAGCCCCCTGGGAGAATCTTGTTAAAATGCACCTTCTGATCCAGGAAGCCTTGGGTGGGGGCCCCCAGGTGACGATGACGCCGCCAATCCACAGACCACATTTTTTCGAGAGCAAGGCCTTAAAGCGGTGGTGCTTAAACTGGGTTGCAGGTCAGAACCACCAGGAAGGCTTGTTAAATCACAGGCTGCAGGGGCCACCATCTCCGATCCGGTAGGTCTGGGGTGGGGCCTCAGAATCTGCATTTCTAAGGTCTCGTGTGATGCAGATGCTGCTGTTTCAGAGACCCCAAAGCAAGGGTCTCGAACTCCAGTGCCCTCGAGGCCAGAGGGCGAATGCAAATGAGGGAAAGGGGCTGATGGGGACGTGGGGTTCTGTTCCTTGGGGGGCAGAGCAGAAGGGCTGCCGGAGCCCTTCAGACCCGCGTCGGGCCTTCAGGGGAGGCTTGGAGGAGACCCCTTCTCCCATCCCAGATAAACGTGGGACCCTAGGCCCCCAATATGAGATGCGTTGCTCCCCCAAACTCGCTGCAGCCTCTTGGTTCAGCTTGATTCCCCCCTTAGCGCTGGTTTGAAGCTCCCAGCTGTCTTGGTTAAGGAAAAAGAGGGGAGACGGCTCCTGGGGATCAGGGGGGGCTGTCTGAACCTAAGACAGGTCTGTCGGGGAGAGGAGAGCCTCTGCATGTGCCAGAGGGTCAGCAACATCTCAGGGCAAGAGTCGAACCTGGTGGCTCATGCCTGGGATCGAATCCCAGCTCAGTCCATGCCCAGGGCCTTAGCCGAGTGCCTTGCCCCTTACTGCCACCGTTTTGTCGCCTGTACAACAGAGCGCCATTGAACCACTGCAGCCTTTCTTACGCCTCCGTTATTTCAGAGTTTAGATGAGACAGCAAACGCCAAGTGCCCACTCGAGCTTCCTGTGTAAGTCCCTTCTCTGTTCACTCGGGCCACAGGGTGCCTGGGAGGCAGAAGAACTAAGTCCAAGGGCCTAGACCCACCGTGGGGGTCTCTGCCTCTTTGCGGGCCTCAGTTTCCCCATGCAGAAACAGAGAATCAGTGGTTCTCAGCCCTGCTCGAACGTCAGAAGCAGCCGGGGAGCTTTATGAAGGAGTGATGTCCGGGCGCCACCCTAGGCATGGCGCAGGGCGCAGCCGGGCACGGGGGTCCCCACCCTCCTCCAGCCAGCTCCATAGAGAGGACAAAGTTAGGCAGGGCTCAAATCTGCTGGTGGTGGGCGTAGGTCAGGAGGGCGGTTCCTAGGGCCAGAGAAACCGGGGCACCAATCAGGGGCAGGGACTGCTTTGTACTCACTCTTGACACTGGGAATCCAGGACCAGGGGACATTGAGGCAGACCCAGGAACAATACAGATTGTAAAAGGGTGGA
This sequence comes from Mirza zaza, assembly GCA_008750895.1. Lineage (NCBI taxonomy): Eukaryota > Metazoa > Chordata > Mammalia > Primates > Cheirogaleidae > Mirza > Mirza zaza. Next base: position 123,387 of record VSMD01017957.1, read on the forward strand.
CTTCTTACATTCCTGTCATTTTGTTATCCCCGTTTTATAGATGGGACAACCTAAGTTCAGAGAGGTCAAGGATCTTCTCCAGGAAGTGGTGGAGCTGGGACTTGAACCCAGGGACTAGTGTTGCTTAACCCATGTCCTTTACCACCGTGCTACGTAACAGCACAGAGCAGGGACAGGGAGGCTTGTGGGAAACACACTTCCTCTACCATAGGCAGGAACCGGAGCCTGGCAGTCACCCCCTCCAGGATGCCCTCTGGGATTCCTCGCTGGGTCAGCACCCCCTGCAGGCTACCCCACCCAGACAGCTCTGCCCCCACCCGACACCCGGCACTGCCCGAGCTATACCTTTGCCCTTCCAGTGGGCGTGGGCCGCGAAGCCGATGTGGCCGCCATACTTGCGGTTGAACTCGGCCATGAGGGCCTTGTAGGGGTTGCGGATGAGCAGGATGGCGGCGTCGAAGGCCTCGATCTCCTTCTGGCCGCTCTCGTGCGTCTTGATGCAGATGGTGCGCCCGCTGCGCCAGTGGTCCCGCTCACCTTTAAACCCTGCCCCGCAGCCAGCCGGAGGTCGGGAACACGACAGGCAGGTGAGCCGGGGCAGCGGGAAGCCCGCTCCACACCACCCCCTACTGGGCCACCTCGGGAACCCTTGTTCGCTCACTTATTCACACACACATTTATCGAGCACCTACTATGTGCCGGGCACTGTGCTGGGATCTGAGGTGTAAAGTGATTTGCAAAAAAAAAAAAAATGATGGGTCTTGCTGTTTTTGAGAGTCAGATTACTCACATAATGACACAAATAAATGTAAAACCACTGCCATGGTTAGTGCTACAAGGAGGATTAATGCTCAGGTGCTCCCAGAGGGGCCTATGGGCAGCTGTGGTGTGATTCCTGGCTGGGTGGAGTCCATATCCACCCCCCCTGCTGACTTCCGGCATGGCCATGGGTCTTGCTTTGGCCCAGGGAATGAGGGCAGAGGTAGGTCTCAATGGATACTGCACAATGGATACACCCCATGAAAAAGGGCGTGCCCTGGGGGTGGGGGTGAAGGACAGCATTGGTCCCAGATGGTGAGAGACACGGAGAACAGACATGGCCCCACCCTGCAGCCTGGCCCGGAGCCACCCAGTCAGCTCAACCAAAGTCACCAACCTAGTCCAGGAGCATCTGGAAAGGTTGCTTGGGGCAGGAGGTGCTTACACACAGAACTGAAAAACTAAGAAAAAAAAACTTCCTGGCCCCCAAAAGTAGGGATGGGAAGACCAGGGGGTGGAAACGGCAGGTGCAAAGGGCCTGTGGTGTGTGAGAAGAAACGTGTCACATACGAGTGCCAGCCGAGGGAGTTCAGAGAGCAAGAGGGGAGCCGTGTGGCTGGACAGGGTCACAGGGCTGTGACGAAGCGGTCGGTACTAGGCAAGAAAGACTGGGCAGCCCTTGAGAGGACTGAAGCAAAAGGAAGGAGAGACACGATCGGGTTTTCATTTCAGAAGCCGATGAGCTGAGAGAAGTTCTGTGCAGCTAGAGGGTGAGGAGATGCTTCTATAGCAATGGCTCAGTGCCGGGCAGTGTCTGAGTTCTTTCCGTGTATTAAGCAATTCAATTTTCTCGACAATCCTACGCAGGGTTTTACAGATGGGGAAAGTGAGGCAGAGAGGTCAGATAATTCACCCATGTTACAGAGCTAGGGAGAGGCAGAGCTGGGCTACAAACCCAGGTCATCCACCCTCCTGAGACTGTGTTGTTCAGTCTAAGCACTCATGTTCACGAGAGCCCGGGCATTTGGATGCAATCTTGACAGCCAAGTAGACGTGTCATTGTCTTAGGCCTTCAAGATAGTGGCTGTGTTTGCAGCTCAATGAGTGATTCTGGAGCTCATGTCACCTCTCTGGGCCTCTGTTTCCTCATCTGTAAAATGGAACCGGCACCTTCTCCTTCACAAGGCTATTGTGAGAGATCAGCGAGGCGCACAGTGAGACTCCAATAAAAACGGCAACCGGTGGAGATTAAAATCAGGCACGAAATCATGGGCAGAGAAGCCATCGTCTCATCAAACCCTGGAGTATAGTTTCTTCCCTTCCTGCCCCCGGGACTTGCCAAGTCAAGCTACCTGCGGTTATCCTAGACTTGCAAACTAGCACTGGCCTGTGCCCATAAGAAAATCCAACCCCACAGCCTTTGAGGACGACGAGAAGTGCAGTATCAAGGGGAAAATCGCCTGTTGGAAGCAATGAGGAGCAGGATGTGGGGGTTTAAGAGAGAGCGTGGGACAGAAATGTTTATCTGCAAGGCGACTCTGGATATGATTTCACGTTATGGGTCCCATTGGCAGAGCTCTGCATGACACAAACAAAGGACTTTCCATCCGCGATCGCATTTTATCTCCATCCAGATCTCTTTCACTATGAGCACAGCAATGAAAAGACACAGGCGGGGGTATATAAGAACCTACACAGATTCTCAAAGAGGAAAAATCATTTGTCAGAAATGCAGAAGAATGATCAAACTATTAATATTTTAAATCAGTTCTTTTTTTTTATTATTATTTTATTTTTATTGAGACAGAGACTCGCTTTGTTGCCCAGGCTAGAGTGAGTGCCGTAGCGTTAGCCTAGCTCACAGCAACCTCTAACTCCTGGGCTCAAGCAATCCTCCTGCCTCAGCCTCCCGAGTAGCTGGGACTACAGGCATGCGCCACCATGCCCGGCTAATTTTTTCTATATATTTTTAGTTTCTATATGTTTTACTTTCTATTTATAGTAGAGACGGGGTCTCGGTCTTGCGCGGGTTGGTTTCGAACTCCTGAGCTCAAGCAATCTGCACGCCTTGGCCTCCCAAATGCTAGGATTACAGGCATGAGCCGCTGCGCCCGGCCTTAAATCAGTTCTGTGCATCCTGAGACCTAAGTGATACCTCTTTGCCCATGATGGGGTCAACCTCGCACGACAGTTATCAAGATTAAAAAACAAGCGAACAAAACCCAAGGAAAACCATGAAAACTGGGAAAGACCTGCTCCAGGTTCCAGAGTTTGGTTAGTTCCTAGGGAGCATTGGAAGCGTAGGGAATTGGGGGAAATTCCTTTTAGCGAGGTGTCTCCCAGGGAGAGAAGAGCTCTGTGTCCGGAGAGGAGCCTTAGAAAAGTCACAACAACAGACGGTTGCTCAGTTGTCCTCTAAGGAGGGGGCCGGACCTGGTATGTGCTAGGAGACTGGGGATGCAAGTTTGGGTCCGAGTGGAATTGTTGAACTCCACCACCAGGGGCGCACCTTCTCCATCCTTCCCCAACGCAGCACCCAGCACCTCCATGATATAAACGTGGCATATTTAAATCCTATTACTTTTAAGAGTCACCAAAATATCAGATTACCTGGGACACCCATCTGACCCTCCGACTCTGAGGGGCTGAACAAGTACCCCAGGGTTTGGAGAGACAATTTTGTGGGTTCAAGGCCATGGGGAGAACAAGACATGGCTTCCCCTTCTCTCTTCCGACTCCCCAATTACTATAGTTGTGTATGCATTTTGCAGTTAGGGAAACTGAGGCACAGAGCAGGGAAGTGGCAGAGACTCCACATCTTTGCATGCCCTGGAGTTTACTGGGGCAGGAAAGTCCTATTGTGGCTCTGGGCATGGACATCCTGAAAACTGGTGGTCCCGTAGGACAATGAGATTTGTTTTGGGAATGAGACAGTTCTTGGAAATTCAAGCCCTGTGTCCGCTGGGCTGGGAGGCTGCCTTGTCCATTCCCTGCCCCATCTGTGGGCCTCCCGCAGCTGGGAAAAGGCCTGCATAGCGGTCTCAGGACCTCATCCCAGCCCGCCCTCTTCTGTGTCCCTTCCCTTCTTCTGTGTCCCCTCTCTGAGAAGTCAGGACTCTGGCCACTGCCAGATCACAGAGCTCTAGGCTGCACTCAGGGCTGCAGGGTCCCTGGGAGGGGGACAGGGGGAACATGAAACTCAGGCAAAGAGCCAGGTGCAAGGAGCAGGACAGAAGTGGGGACCGAGACAAAGCAAGGGGGGAGGCGCAGTGGCGGGGAGAAGGACAGACACAAATGAAATGAGACAGAGACGGAGACAGAGAGGGAGAAGAGGGAAACAGAGAAAAGCAGAGACACGTACAGGACGGAAGCAGACTTGCAGAGAGAGACAGGATGATCACAAAAGAGACAACGATTTTTGCCGCTTCCTGTGCCCACGTGTGCCCATCAATCAGTTCTAAAGGGCCTGACGGGGGATGGGCGCAGGCGCAGAGGAAACCATGCTCTGCAGACGGCAAACCACATGGGGAGGGGGAGAGGCAGACTCAAGTGGGCCCGAGCCTTGGGGTCCGGGAGGGTCGGTCCCTACAGCCCTTCCTTTATTCACTCACTCACTCACTCCTCTTTCTCCAGCACCGGCCATCGGGGCAGCCCTTTGCCGAGCGCGGGAAGAGAGGGCTGCAGAAAAAGGAAGGAGAGGAAATGTCAAGCAGGCATGAGATGTAGCAGGGAGGTCACCCGCTTGACACCAGCTTCTTACAAGAGAGGGAACCGGGCTCTTGGGTGGGGGGAGCGTGCCACCCCGCAAGGCAGCAGCGGGGGTAAGGACGCTCTAAAGGATTCTACAGCTCAGCGCACAGATGCCACCCTCTGCACCTTCCCACCAAGGCCCCCAGAAACACGAGAGCCACCGATGACCTCTTACACGTCCCACCTCATTGTCCCCTTCTCCCCACCATTGTCACTCACCCAGATGACCCTTCACTGCAGCCTCCTAAATACCCCCAGTCCAAAGCCATGGCCAGGGGGGTGATTCAAACGAGCACCCTGTCTCTAACACCCTCGATAATCCACCCCAGCCCCACCCCACCCACCTCAGGATACTGTCCCCGGCTTTCAGAAGGGCATTCCCGGTGTTCTGCCATCTCCAGTCCTGGCTGCTCCTCCTGTCTCCCCCGTCAGCCTCCAGCCCTTCCCCCATCCCCGCCCAACGACAACTTAACTGCTGGGTTCACCCAGCACCCTGCGCGGCATCCCCTCCTCCCTCTCCTTTGGGGTGAGCCTTACCCATCTTCTGCACACCCCATCCCCCAAGACTGAGCCAGAAAAAAAAATAAAGCCACCTGTCACGGCGCTGGCCCATTGCAGATATTCACTAAGTGCCCAGGAAGATTCGTCTTCTTAACAGTGACGCAAATGTGTTCCTGGTAGAAAGGGCTTCGATGGAGGAGGAATGCCGGGGTCCCAGGAGGGTGAAGGGAGCCACCTGAGTCTGCCAGAGACACTGCAGAGGGGCTGGATCTGCGGCTCCAGGAGTCGGGGCTGCCCAGGCCGGTGAGCAAGGCATAAGCGTGGTGGCAGTGGGACCGATGTCCCAGGAACCGCACGTGCAGCTCTCTGGTGTGTCCGTCATTCCAAAGAGCTCATTATACCTGGCGGCTGATGTCTCAGAGGGGCAGTAGAGTCCCCGCCTGGGGTGGGGGACAACCGGGGCGGAGAAGTTCGCCTCCTCCGCAAGGGTACCAGGATTTCAGCTGCAAAGGTGACGTGGGGAGGGGCTTGGGAGTTAGCCAGATTGACTCAGCCTATTGGGGAGTCGTGGCCGGGGAGGGGGTGTCCTTCTCTCTGCCGGGTCTCCACTGCCAGCTCCCAGCTCCTGGGGACAGCTCATTGCTACCTGCGAGAGCTCAGGCTGCGGGGAGCAGTTTTAAGCTCCTAATGAAAAGGCAGCTCTACTCAAAGCCTCCGCTGCTGCCTGTGACCAGCCCTCACACCCCTGCCTTTCTCAGTGGGAACTGAGGAAATATCTAGTAACTAGACACAGCTGGAGGCAGGAGAATTGCTGTGGAGGGTTTGTATTTTCTTTCTTCCTTTTTAATTTTCTTTAAATCAAGTTAAATTTTTAGTCAACACCTCACTGCATTAATGATCGATTAATATTCCCCAACGACAGAGTATAAACAGCACAGGGTGAAGATAATTTCGGGGGAATGTTATGGGTCTCGAAGTAAAAATACTGGGTTCTTAGTCTGGGAGGGGGGTGGTCCCAGCTCTGGCTTTGCATGAGGTCCCCTGGGGAGCTTTTAAAAGAAACTGAGGCCAGCCCACTCCTGAGATGCTGAAGGTAATGGTCCACCTCTCTGGGTGGTTCTAATGTGTAGTCAAAACCCAGCCCTCTTGGCCTTGGACTAAGTAGCTTACTGTCCCGCTTACATGTCATTTAAAAAATAACATATATTTTACCCTACAGCTTCGCACATATTATCTCACAGGCATTATCTTATTATATTTTTGGAAAATCTCTGAGTTCAGTACTGACATCCCCATATGACGGATGAAACAATTAAAGCTCAGAGAGGTGAAGGATCTTGCCCAAGTTGCCACAGCTGGTAAGTACCAGAGTGAACTTTCACACCGAAAGTTAAATCTCCTGCCTCCACCTTAAGATTGAGTTTTCTTTTCCCCGAAGTTAGGAGGTTGTGGTGGATCAGAGACGGCAAGTATTTGGCTTATAGACCGTTGCTCCCTGTTCATTTCGATAGGCATCTCTGCTAGATTGAGGCCTGTTTCTGAGAGAGAAGAGTAGAACGAACCTCAGAATCCTTCTTAACACACTGTCCTCAAGCAGGGGTTTGTTGGAATTCACACGAGAGGAAACCACTTTGGATCCTGAGGGATCCGTCTACATGACATTCTGGGATCGCCTGGATAGAGTTGTTTGCACATCCAGGAGGGCGGGAATGTGCAAACTGCTCCAGGACAAGCCAGAGAGATTCTGGAATGTGCCCAGGCTCCTTTCAGCAACTCCCATAACCGCAGCACAACGCAGGGGTTAAGATCTTAGGTACTGTGGAAAGCTAGGCCCGGGTTCAAATCCTGATATAAATATGCAAAACCCTCATCAAGGAGCCTCATACGTAACAGGTGCTTAACAAACAAATTGCTCAAACCCAAACTAAAAATTAATAAATATATAAAAAGCTGGGATTCGAAGGCAGATTCCCTGCCCCGCCCCTCCAACCTTTGACCTGTCTCTCTTCACTCTTCTCGTCTTCTTCATGAGTTTCTGTGTCCCTCCCACTTGTCACCCTGAGAAAGACACAGTCCCTTAGCTGTCCCTGAGCTAGGGATCAGGGGCAGCTGTCTGTCAATCAAGCTGGCTCTAGTGCTCATATACTACTTTTTTATTGAACACACACTCTGTTCTGAGCATTGCAAGTGTCAACTTATTAACCTTTACAACAGCCTCGTGAGGTCATACAGTTGTCTCTAATTCGTGCATGAGGGCACAAGATCAGAGAGGTACAGTAACTTGCCCAAGGTCACACAGCCAGGAAATGGTCTTCAGCTGGTTTGCAGACCCAAATGCAAAATGCCCTAAGGGCATTTCACCCATAATTTCTAGTTTCATTCAGGATTTTCCAGTAAAAAAACCCCAAAAAACCCAGGGATTTCTGGCTTGTGTGATAGAGTAATTGGAAGTGGGCTTTGAAGCTGGGGAAGACTAGGCTGCTATCTCCAACCAGCCTGTTGGGGGGAAAACACAAACAAAATACTGTGTGACTTTAGCTAAGTTATTTCTCTTCCCCAAGCCTCAGTTTTCATATCTGGGAAATGGCACTATTATCCTTACTCCCAGGGTTCCTGTGCAGGATTAGATAAGAATGCAGCACCTGGCACAGCTCTTGGCACCTAGTAGGTGGTCAAGAGAACATTTATAGATAGTCATGTGAACCTACATGAGATGCCTGGCACACAGCCGGTGCTCCATAAATGCATACTGAGAAACCAAACTTAGGAAGTGCATCCAGACATTGCCGTGCTCAGTAAATATCTGCAAATGGAGGGGAAATAAAGCACCCTGCAGAACCAATATTGATGACTTAAGTGTAGATGAGGACCTGGTAAATAGTAGATACTCAATAAATGTCTCCAAAGCGACATAGTTATTGTACCTCCTGTGGACAGCAAAGAGGTGCTGGTCAGTAAGTATCTGTGGTGAGGTGCCTAGCACACAGTAGGAGCTTAAGGAATGTTGTGGTGACCTAAATGGAGGAAAAGGACCAGGCACAAGCCAGGCGCTGGATAAATGTCAGCTAGTGAATTGGTGTAGGGGAGGTACCCAGGACATGATATTCAAGAAATGTTTGTGGGTGGGGCCAGGCGCGGTGGCTCGCGCATGTAATCCCAGCAGTTTGGGAGTCTGAAGCTGGAGGATTGCTTGAGGTCAGGAGTTCCAGACCAGCCTTGGCAACATAGCAAGACCCCCACCTCTACAAAATATAAAAACATCAGCCAGGCGTGGTGGCGCACACCTGTAATCCCAGCTAGTCGGGAGGCTGAGGCAGGAAGATCGCTTGAGCCCAGGAGTTAGAGGCTGCAGTGAGCAACGATGATGCCACTGCACTCCAGCCTGGGCAACAGAGTGAGACCCTGCCTCGAAAAAAGCAAAAAGAGCTGTGTGTGGCGTGTAAAGAAAGGGAGGGCTCCAAGCACATAGTAGGTCTCAATAAGTGTGCCAGGCGAGCTGAGAGGCATGCAGTAGGTGCTCAGGACGGGTATTCCCATGCCCTCCCAGCGGGGACCTTCCCAAGGCCAGGAAGCCTCGGCACCACCTCCCCCCGCTCCTCTGTCCCCTCACCTTTGTTGTAGAGGGAGCCGTCGAAGTAGTAGCTGCCGGTGTAGAAGCCGGTGGCCAGCTCGATGAGGTGACGAGCCCACGTGTTGCCGGCCCCCGGGAAGCTGGCCAGAGCTATGAGCTGACCGGACTTGGCCGGCAGGAACCTTCTGTCCATGCAGCGGTTGTCTGAAAAGGGCAGGGCACGCACAGGGCTCGGTGGCGGGGCAGACAGAGCCTGTGCAGAGTGGACCGGGATGTGGGCCCCACCCCTCGCCACTTCTCAGCCCTGTGACTCAGCACACGTGACAGAAGCTTCCGTGGGCCTCAGTTTCCCCATCTGTAACATGGGGGAGATGGCTTCTCTCAGGGTAGGGGCGAGGGTTCAATGAGATCATGTATGGGAAGGGGTAGGCACAGTGCTCAGCACATAGTAGGGATTCAACGGAAGTCAGCTAGGAGGATAAAATTCTTGAGCTTCAGTTTCTCCCCCGTAGAGCAAGTCTTTCCCAGTCACCCTGTCCCTGGCCTCCAGATTAAAACCCTCAGTGGTGTCCACCTACAGGGGACCCAGTGCGAGGTTCTTGGCTTGGCCTTCAAGCCCGCAGGGCTGGCCCTTTGCACATTTCGTCCCACCTGCCAGCCGCCAGCCAGCCAGGCTCTCTTCTGCTCCTTCCTGACTTAGCACCTGCGTTTGGTCCCAGTGCCACTGCCCCCCACCTGCCTTGGCTTCTTATTCTTCCGCTCTGTGCCGCATGCATCCATCCTCCCGCCTTCCCTCCCTGGGCCGTCACTTGCATGCTGCTATGTCCATCTTCCCCATAGCGCTTGTCACAATTGCAATGCCAATCATTAATTGTCGCGATTAGTTGGGTAGTCAAAATCCTGCCTGCACTGCTCTTTGCTGATTTCCCAGTACTTTCCGTAATATCTGGCATACAGCAGGTACCTAATAAATATGTCTCGGATGGATGGACGAATAGGTAGATGGGTGGAGGGGTGGATGACAATAATTGTGACTTTCCAGGGCTTTTGTAAGGATTGCATGAAATAATGCATGTGCTATGTTAATAATACTCAGTCTAAAGTGCTCTAAGGGTAGATGTATTTTTCTCTGGCCTTCAGTTTTCTCATCTGTAAAATGGATTGGTGGGGGTGGCGGGTACCACTGTGATATTCGTGATTCTCTGGCTTTTCAGAGAGCTCAGAGTTCAGAGAACTCTGCTGTCAGAGTTCAAGGAAAATGCACGCCTGGCACCTCCCACTTGCAAGCCCTACCGGAGCTAAGGAAAGACAGGGGTTTCTTTTGGTCCCCCCAGCAGAGAGGGAAGCTGAGGGAAAGCCCAGTGTAGGGGACCCTGGAAGAAAAAGGAAGAGTGGAGAATCCGAGATCCAGGCCTGGAGCCCTTGGGTCTCATTCCTGGCTTCTCCCCTCTGGGCAGGTGACCGCCATCCTTAGTCGCCATCACAGTGAAGGCGGGCAACCCCCCCTGGCCTCCCTCCCCAGCTCCCCTGGCCCTGACCTCCTTCCCCCCTACTTCCGGGCAGCCCACCCATGCCCTGCCCGTGCACCTGGGGCACTGTCCTCCCTCCTCCCCAAGCTCCTGGCCCCACGCGTCCCTTTTATCTTCTCGCTCTCAGCTGGCTCAGTCGCATGCACGTTCAAACATGAACAAACAGCGCTGGCATTTAGAAAGACCCCCCTCCGGCGGGCCCCGCCTCTCCTTCCCCTCGTGGCAGCCTCACTCCCGCAGAGCTGCCACGTCCCTCAGTGGGCGGGCTCTGGCCTCCACGCCGCGTGCGCCTGGGATCAGGGCTCGCTGAGGTCCCCAGTGATCCCCGTGCCGAATCCAGCAGCCGAGCCCCCATCCCGTGACCACTCAGCAGCAGCGGATCACCCCACCCTCCCCACGCCTCGTTCCTTCCCGAGATCTCACCCAGGTCTTTCCCGTTCGGCATTAACTGCCACCTACTGTATCCCTACTGGGAGCCTGGCTCAGTTCTCACCACAGCCCTTTGGAGGAGAAGGTTGAAGTCCTAGATTTAAATTCCAATTCTGCCGATTAACATGCTGGGTGACTTCAACCAAAAGGATCGCTCTGAGCCTCAGTTTCCTCACATGTGAAATGGAACTAGCAAGCAGTGCTGACAACGGCCTGGAGTTGTTAGGAGGGTTACATTTGAGAGCGAACGTGGAGTGTTCACGTAAGACTCACACTGGAAGTGTCAGTCCACCGAGGCTGTTAGTATTGCTGCTCTAGCCCCGGCCCTGCCCTCTTCTCCTGCCATGTGTGATTGGTTTGTTCGGAGGAGAGCAGATTCAGGAGGCAATAAACCAGGGAGAGTCAGTGTCACAGCCAAGCAGGCATCTGGGAAGGGTTTTCATGGGCATCTGCTGCACAAGGGACACAGACGTGGGGACTTTCTGAGTGTGGTTATGCTGCGTGCGTTGGCACGGGTGTGGGTTACCCAGGTGCCGCTGGTCAGCACGCTTAAAATCTGTGCATTTCACTCTATGGAAATGTTACTTTGAAAAATCACAAAGCAAATAATATTGAATTAAAATGAATGATAAACATATTAAAGTGCAACAATGTTGGCAACTCACTTTGAAATGCATCAAAAAATAAGCATGGAGGGAGAAAGAGATGGAGAAATGCACGGTAAAATGAATATAGCAGAAAGCTGACAAATGTCGAACCCGTGGAATGAAGACATGAGCATTCACTGCATAATTCTTTCGACTTTTGTGGAGGGTTGGCATTTTTTTTTTTAAATAAAAAAATGTTGGGCTGGCTCCTTCATTTCTTTCGAAAATAGAATTCTCCATTCAAGTACTTCGTGGGATGCCAAGACCAACCCCAAGATAAAGGCTGTTGTTTTTGGTGCTGAAAAGAAAATTTATTTGGTTCTTAAGCCCAGTAAGTCAAAGCAGATGCTGGAGGCAGCATTACACACAGCTCCGGAGTTGAACAGACCTGCATTTCCACCCTGGATTCTCACGGCTACTTGTGTGACATCGAATAAGGCTCTTTGGCTCTCTGAGCCTCAGTTTCCTCACTTATAAAACAAGGCTAATAAACCTTACAGGATTAAATAGGATAATGAGTGAGGATTATTCACAATGTATGTTGAGAAGCTGAGGTTAAGAGTGCAGTTTTGGGACCCAGGTTGCCTAGGTTTGAATTCCAACTCTGCCCTGTCCGAGCTGCGTGATTCTGCCCATGTTACTCAACCTCTCTGTGCCAAGGTATCATTTGTAAAATGTAAAATGCTTATATCACTGGACCGTTGAGAGGATTAGATGAGTTAAACCAGGTAAAGGTCTTAGACAGTGTCGGGCACACAGTAAGTGCTCAATAATCATTTCCCATCAGAAACGTTAGGGCTCAGCACAGAGTAGGTTCTTGCTACATGGCAGTCATCCATGATAGACAAGGTTCTTGGCAGTCTGAAGAACAACGTGACTCTCAACTCTCCCCAGTGTGTAAGGACTGCAAAGGTGACATGGAAAAATTGAAGACTAGGAATGACCTAGGGGCAGGGCACCAGGAATGGGCAAACTCATATACTAAGGACTCCTTATCTGCTGTTGAAAAAGCTCCAACACCTGTTCTGGTCTCAGAAAAGCTATTCACACTCACAGAGTAATTAATCTGTGTATGACTTTCCCCTCCAGACTGAGGCAACACAGCTCTAACAGACTACACACAGTCCCCTAAAAACTCACAAATACTCATCCTTCTTCACTGGAGTGTAAATAGACTCAAGGGCTGCACTTGCTGCACTAGGCTCCTAGAAGGACTTTAGCTGCCATGGAAGCAGCCACAGCTGATTGGTCACTACTGGTATCCCATTAGGCCAAACAGGGCACAGACTATTGGTGGGGCTGCCGCTAGCTTTTATAGCCAGTGGCAAATCAGAAAAAGGTGGCTTCCCCTTCCTCTGGGCAGATGGGCTGCCATCCGGGGTGCACAGCATGTGGGTTGGCTCTCAGGCACCACTTTTTCTGTACAGTGTGCTTGTGCAGTGCCCAACCTGCCCAACCACACACAGTGGCCTGGTTACTGGGAAATGAGGAGTAGAAGGTCTAGTCCAAAGGTGTTTTGATGGCTCTCCAGGCTGTGGGAGTATTCTTTGCACCACGGACAAAGGTTTCCAGTGGGGGCTTTTGGAGTCAGACACCTGAAAGCAAATTGCTTTCATAGAGGTGTAATCGTATCTAATTCAGAGCTGTCTGAGTCTTGGTTCTCCCATCTGTAAAATGGGGATGATACTTCCCTGATCATAGGCTTACTGTAGACTTTACATTGCTAAATGAGATGAGGCCTGGCATGAGGACTGGTGCATAGCAGATATTCACTATATTCGGATATTGGGTTAATCCTTCAGGGCTGCTTTTGGGCTGAGTGTTCTAGCAAGGACACTTGCTCCCCCAGCCCCACCTAAGTGCCACCCACCATCCCTGAGACTCAATCAGGAAAAAGGTTTCTATCAAGAAATCTTACAAATAGCTTGACTTCAGGCAAGTCCCTCAACCACTCTGAGTCTCAATTTCCTTCCTACAAAGCGGGCACAACAACTGTTCCCACCTCATAGGAGCTTTGAGGGGGTGCAGTGAAGGACTCAACTCTGAGTCTGGCACAGAGTAAGACTTGAGAAACTCCAAGCGCTACTGCCTTCTCCTCCTCCTCTTCCTCCTCATCACCACTTTCATCACCACCACAACCATCATCACCATCACCATCACCCATCACCATCACCATCACCCATCACCATCACCCATCATCATCACCGTCACCCATCACCATCACCATCACCATCACCCATCACTATCACCCATCACCATCAACCACCATCACCATCACCCATCACCATCACCCATCACCATCACCCATCACCATCACCATCACCATCACCCATCACCATCAACCACCATCACCCATCACCATCACCCATCATCATCACCCATCACCATCACCCATCACCATCACCCATCACCATCACCATCACCCATCATCATCACCCATCACCATGACCCATCACCATCACCATCACCATCACCCATCATCATCACCCATCACCGTCACCATCACCCATCACTATCACCCATCACCATCAACCACCATCACCATCACCCATTACCATCACCCATCATCATCACCATTACCATCACCCATCACCATCACCCATCACCATCACCTATCACCATCACCATCACCCATCACCATCACCATCACCACGACCCATCACCATCACCCATCATCATCACCATCACCATCAACTACCATCACCATCAACTACCATCACCATCACCATCACCCATCACCATCACCATCACCCATCACCATCACCCACCACCACCACCATCACCCATCACCATCACCC